>JAKUCD010000059.1:0-66736 GCA_030563525.1 Nadsonia commutata
TTATCACATGCGCTTAGCATGCGCGAGGTCCCCGGTTCGATTCCGGTGTCGTCCAATTTTTTGATTTTGAAAAAAATATGCACTACCTTTAACCAAAAAACACAAGCTTTATATATTCAAGAGTTTAGAGAAAAACCCAAAAATGAGTTCTTCGTGTACGAGTGTCCTCAACCTATGCAAATAGGAGAATATATACATATAGAAAAGAACAGCAAGTCTGATGTTAGCGACTGCCAATTATTCAAATATGGGCAATCCTTCCTGAAATCTTGTTTTTCCCCTTCTTATCGATAATACGTGATTACATAAGTATGCTTATATAAGAGTGCAGCGTTAAGGATCGTCACGACATTCGAGTATCCACACTATTGACCATAATAAACACGACGTAATGGTTGGAACAGCACCCGTAATTGATGCCGAGGAGGCAGATCTTAGGGTTCTAGAGGAAAATATTTCCAAACTATTAAAATTATCTACTAATGCTACCGAGTCTTTGACTAAGGTGACCATCAGCTCAAGAAAGGCAGAAAAGATCATTCATCCCATAGCAGGTACTGCTAGGAAGGCGCGAATCTACGAGGACAACTTAAAAGCTGGATTGGAGGTATTAGCGGATGTCAGAATTTATGCTAAGATCACGGCCACTGAACAGCAGATAATTGAAGGAGATATCTCGGCGGTGGGCATGCATGAATATATGGATTCGATACGCCGTTTGTCGAATATGCTTGAAGATTTGAAACAGAGCAATTTAACTGGATTTCCTAAGGTAGTCGAAAAGGCTAAGCAATTGGTTTATGAAGGGCATGATGCTTTGAGGGCCTTCTATACTGATATACTGGTAGAGAATAGTCAACCGTTCGACTTAACTCAATATGTGATGGAGGATAGGCCAATTACATTATTTGATCAACAAACAGTTAGGTCAATTCAAGAGCTACTAGACTTTTTTAATATTATCAAGACAAACTCCGATAGCCTTTATATCAACACAAGAGGTCATTATCTTAGCACTTTATTGTCAAAAATTCACCAGGCGTCATCCCCGTCTAGTATTCAAGTAAACGATGGTAGATCTGCATATAATAATATCAAATTATACTCTAAATCTTTGATAAGTTTGATGCTAGCTGAATACGACAATTTAGAAAATATATTCAGAAACGATATTGACTCTATATCTAATATTTTCCATAACGTGATTGAAGTTGCTTTAGATAATTTCATTAATGTTATCGGAGAACTGAATTCATACATTAAGAAGAAAATGGCCACTGAATCGCTTTTAGCATTCGAACTTATTGAATCAACTGGATATGTTATCAAATCATTTCTTTCATTATCGATGGATGCTCCTGAATCACTTGAAAATGCTTCTAATTCGGTCCGTTCGACTTCTGAATCTGTGTTTACAGCATTTTTATCTTACATTGACGCTAAGGTTGGCAGTATGACAGCTTTGCCTGCAGATAATGTCCCATGTGATGCCACTGTTGACGTCATGTCTAGGATGAAGCTACTTGCCGCTCGTGACAGAAGTGCGGTGGTAACAATCTCTGCTTTGAAGCCAGGTAGTTGGATTCCAACACCCAAGCCAAATTGGATCGGTGTATTGCCAGTTTTACCTGATCAGGAAAATATCCCTGACACACCTAAAGATCGTTTAACGACGTATTTTGCTGACGCCCTTGATGCATTAGTTGTTTCATTGGAATTGAAGGCTAAATCATTTAACAAGACTATACCTCAAACTGGACTTTTTCTTCTAATAAATTTAACCTTTATTGAAAATTATGCTCACACATGTGCTATAGGCCCAATCTTAGGTCCCAATGGTGGTGACAGAGTAAAAAGATTGGAAAAACGAGCTACGAATATGTTCCTTGAACGTTGGAAAAATGCTGCGTCCATTCTCATGGAAGTAACGATTATTAAATCAGGCAAAAACAGTCTTAGTTCTAAGGACAGAGAAGTGATAAAGGAAAAGTTCAGAATCTTCAATGCTGAATTTGAGGACTTGATCCAGAAGCATAAGAATTACAATATCACAGATCCTATTTTAAAGCAGCAACTTGCTAAGGATGTTGCTTTCATTTCTCCTCTTTATAACCAATTTTACGATAGGCACATTGCTGATGGCTTTACGAAACACGTCGAAAAGTATATCAAGTATGACAAGGATAGTTTCATTAAGACACTAGAAAGTTTACGTTGATGTAAGTTATCGATCTTCGTTTTCTGCCAAAGAACTATATAGTATTGTTACCAAAATTTGGTAATAACATTATACAACCCTGCATCTTAAAATAATCAATATTTACATTTTAATTTTTTACCGATTGAACGTATACCATACAATGCATTAAAAAAAGTTAAATTTGCTTTGAGGTATAATTTCCTCAGAATTATATATATATTACACGCTGCGAGAGCTTAAGTATGCCCATAAAAAATAAATATAACGAACTTAAAAGTATCTAGGAGAAAATAGTATTAATTTGCGACATCTACCTTTTTCAAGAATCCGGCTACACGAGTTATGTCTACTTCATCAGGGTCACTTTCCACTGCCTGTAAGAGTTCGCCCATAAGTGAGTCTACTTTATCTTCCTCAACATTAGCACATAAAGAAATTACCTTTCTAAACTTTTTCTCAAGATCAGTTGAGCGGCTCCTTAATTCTTGTGCCATAGACAAAAGATTTTCTCGATTTTTTTTATAAGCTATTACTCTAGCTCTCAGAAGAGGTAGAGGTGGAATATCACTAAATTTGAACTTGAGACCTTCAGGAGAAATCTTAATTGACTGACTAGTAACCTCAGTATTATCGGATTCATCATCATTATCATTATCATCGCTTGTAGTATCAGCATCCTTAGATTTATTATCATCCGCATCACTATTAGTTGAATGATTTTCTTTCTTTGCCTTTATTTCTTGTAAGATTGGCCAGATTTTAAACGGTTGATCAGGATCAAAATTACCCTCAAAGGAAATCGACATAGATGAAGAACCATCTTGTTGCTGTGATGATTTGAATTTATCATTTTCTTCTTCAAAGGCCTTTTCTAAATTTTTACCCTTACGCTGTAATGAGAGTAAATTTTTTGAAATCTCCTGATAATTTTCAACATGCTGTCTTGATTCATTCAATGTTGCACTAGATTGCCGTAATTTAACTCTAAGAGTTTCAATGATACTATGCTTTTGATCAATTTCAGTTTTAAAATCGGCGTCCAATTTTTCAATCATGGTAGCGATTGACTTAATGATATCCTTACTCTTTTGACCATTCAGATTATTATGCCCGTGTATCAAATTTCCACCACTAGCATGAATATTATCGGTATGCCTCAATGAGATGTTATACCTAGGAGTTTGTAACATCGGCAATGAGCTACTATTATTAGTATTAGTAGCATTATTATTCTGAATTACAACACCAAAATCCACGGGACTTAGACCAGCTCTATTAGATATCAAAGGTTCAGCTTGAACATCTAATAACTGTTGAACGATAGATTTATTACCCACTCTTGCTGCAATGTTTAATGCCGTATCACCATTTTTATCCTGAATATTGACCACCTCACTCATAAACTTGGCAAGATAAATACTTGATTTCTTTTTAGGACCACGCTTAATTATCCATTCTAACAAACTGGACAAATAATACCTACTAGCTTGACTTCTACCCTTTATTCCTGCCGTCAATGCAATATGATGTAAAATCGTACGGTTTTGCTTATCGATTAAGGGAATGGCAGGATAAAGAATTTCTAATAATTGAGGAAATGTGGCTTGATCATAGTTATTAGTAACCAAAATAGCTCTAATTAATACCGTTTCACCGGCATAATTAGCTCTTCTTCGATCACAACCGTAACGAACTAGTTCTCTTACTAATGGTATACGAGCTAATGCTGCCGCCCAATGAAGTGCCGTATGCCCCAAATCGTCAATAGGGATATCTATATCCATACTTTTAACTGCTTCTTTACTGCCAAAAATCTGAACAAGATCATTTCGATTATAATCTAAGAAAACTTGCGTAATTGCTTCTTTCGCTTGCTCTAAGTTTGTTGTTGTATTTAAATTCAAAGGTTCGAGAGGAATATTTGAGCTGGATTCAAGGTCATAATCGGGTAAATCATCTACTTCGTTATTATCATCATCTTCATGATCACTGATAATATCAGTAGTAGTATTAGCACTGATAATACTACTATCAAGATCTGACTGTTTGCTACGTTTTCTCAGTAGATCATCATCAATTACATCATCTTTGAATTCATTATTATGACGTTCAATTAACATTTGATTATTTAAAATTGAAATAGACGGACTTCGAATTGGTGTAGAGATAGCAGGATGCATTTGATAATGATGTTGTTGTTGTTGATTATGATGTGATCGTGATTGCTGATAAGGACTGACAATATTACTATTTGGCACCGAAGCCGTTTTACGAATTGGAATAGGTTGACCAAGCGAGTACTGATGTGAACCACCAATTGTATCGGACCTACCAGCTCTTTCAAGGGTATTTAGTGCTGATGAAGCATTTAATGATAAAGGGGTACTATAATTTTCATCTCCTTGTGAGAATGAACCATTAATATTGCTCATTGTCATACCTCCTCCCATACCAATTGAATTTTGTCTTTGAGCTTTTAAATCTCGTCTCTTAGCCTTCAAATCTCGTCTCTTAGCGGCCATTGCTTGTTCCTTTGTGGGTATATTATCCATTGTAGGTTCATGAGTATCGAAATTTAGTAATGGCTGTAAGAGTTCAAAGACAGAATATTGTTTACAGAGGTCAATACCACGTTCAAAGGGGATCCAAGTACCCTGATATTTACCATATCCACCTTGAACCTTTTCATGTTGACCAGTTAAAATTTCTCGTTCTAAAATTTTAGTACGTTTAGATTTTTCCACACCGGCGACCTTTAAAATTTGAGTTGCATTAAGTTTAGAATCATCTTTACGACGCATTACCGAAATCCCATTAACGGTAATTTCGAAAACGGAAATATTAGAATAAATAGCCGAATATAAGCAAGGAACATCATAACCAGACGAATCTTGGAATCCATGTTGAGCTAATGAATCCATTCTAACTGGCTGGTTAGATGGAGTAAGTTGATCAAGCGGTTTTTTCTGAGGTGGAGTTTGAGCTTGAATAGTTAGTATTCTTTGTAAACTAGATGATCCTACAGAAAGATGTGAAGGTCTTCCGAGTTGTCGAGTCTGTAACTGAGAGGATTCGGAACGAGTACGTGTAGGGGGTGGTGGTAGTTCAGAACCTGCCAACATCGTACCGGATACTGAACCAGGAACCGACTCGGGCAGTTGGGAGATTTGAAGTACTGAGGGATCAGATGGTAATGGTGATTTATTCTGTGGCGAAAGGCAAATTTGATTTAAATTGGAGCTAGGCATCAGTGTTGAATCAAATTCAGTTTCAAGTACTTGCGACTTTGAATCACCTTCGTTAGTGGGATTAGCCAATTTAGAACTGCCTCTAGGTATAATTGAGATTGATCCAGTTCCTTCATTACTGCTGATATCGGTATTGACCTCAACCTCCCTCTCACTATCCTTAACGACGTCAGCCATTATGATATCGGCATCGGCACCTGGTTCATCGTCAGCATCGATCGATAGGTTTGCCTGTATTAGACTTTCGTTACTAACATAACTATTCTGAATATTGGTACCACTAGTCTTATCGTGAGCTGCGGGTCTGTCAGTATTATCTCTAGACTCGTAAGAAGTTGCTGAGTCCGATATAGGCTGCAACTCAGACTTAATTGCCCGGCTATCAAGCCCCGTGGAACTCAATGAAGTCATATTGTGTGTCGATAGATAGAGCCGATATGTGCAGAACGTATAATAAGAAAACTGATGTTATATATATAATTGGAAAAGAAACCCCGCAAAGAAGGGTATGAAAGCGGAGTTGGAATGAAAATGATAAGCGAGCCGTTCAGGTCCGAGGCAGCCCAATGAAATAAAATGTCGGGAAAAAAGCGTTTTACGTGATTGTAACCAGAATATTGAAAGCTATACCAGCTACTACTAACAAGCCAAATGTCTTCTGTCTATTACCGATAGATAACCCTGGGGGTGGTGAAATTGAAATGAGCTGTCTACCGTTTGCCCGGACACGTGAATTCCCCTAACCAACGCGTCGCGTCCGGGTAACATTTAGTAAACGCGTTGAATTCAATTGAAGAGATTCGTATTGAACGAAGCGATATTTGGATTGAATATATATAATTGAATAGAAAGTATTATATAGTGTATTTTAGATAGAAGAAAGAAGATACACCTGGAATTCTTGAAAGCTCTTTGATGGACTACATGGGTGCGGCATTGAACGATTGTTATTCTCACCGTTGCCGATGTTGTTGATACCACAATTGCCCATTTTGAGAACTTGGCAGTTGACTTCATCTTACTCATCGGTATAGTGGATTATAAAAAAACTCAGGAGTGAGTAATTGAGAGCGTACTACAATGATCATATCATATCCATCTTCATAATCGTTTTTTTCAAATGTTGATTCAGATTTATACGTTTAACTTTTTGGATTAGTTCTGGTCATTAGAAAACCAATTGAAACCGTTTCGCTTCCAATCGATGTGTAGAGAAGTAACACACAAGCCCAATTTATATAATACCCATGTAAACATGCATCTTCTTGTTATGAATTGTGCTAACTCACACCTACCACCCCCGTGTGAAATCGCTAATGAACTGTTTATTCGCGCTGTGGAAAAATAAAAATTTCAGGTCAATTATATACATCCATAGACAAAATTATAGGCTCTTTATTGTTATTGCCGCCTATATAAGCTCCAAGTAGTGGAAAACCACAACTGTTGATCGCTGTACGGCCAATCCTCCTAGTGGGACTCCCGTATCTCCCGAATGCCGCGCCAGCGTCATCACTCCGGCCGATTTAGTACTACTCAGCGCCTATTAAGACGTTTATTGACCACAACTGACACTATGAGCGAGGGTAAATTCTTCACTAAAGTATGTATGCTAACCGTCTTTTCACTCTATGTTTAAGTTCTTGGCTGATTTTATGTTTACAGTTTCTAACGCTATATACAGGAAAAGGCATCCGACCTTAGGCAAGACCTTGGCCTCGATAAAAAGGACAAGAATCATGCTAAAAAGAAGGCTGCTTTGAAAAAGATCGTCGCTAATATGACAATGAGTAATAATGAAATGATTACTCTATTCTCTGAAGTAATAAACTGTATGCGAATTGATGATATCGATATCAAGAAAATGTGTTTTCTTTATCTGTTGACATACGCCCGAGTCAAGCCAGACTTGGCAATTAAAGCCCTGGAGATCATCTTACCTGATTTAGAAAATTCCTCACCTCTGGTAAGAGGCTTAGCTATTAAAACTATTTCAGCGATCCCAGTCAAGGATTATATTGAAGCCGCTGTTATGCCTACTAAGAAGTTATTGAAGGACTCTGACCCCTACGTGCGTAAAACGGCAGCGTTTTGTGTTGCTAAACTATGGAGCTATGAACCACAATTAGTTGAAGATAAGGGTTTGATTGGTTCCCTTAATCGATTATTAGATGATACCAATGCTACAGTCGTGGCCTCCGCGTTGGCATCACTTAATGACATCACCGAAAAATCTACCGATTTACAATTAACGCTAGACCAATCTCATGCCGGAAAATTGATTCATTCTCTTAATGATTGTAATGAATGGTCGCAGGTATACGTTTTGAACGCACTAACGGCTTATATTCCTCAAACTAATGAGGAAGCCGTAACTATGGTGGAACGTGTTATGCCTCGTCTTCAACACAGTAACTCTTCAGTGGTATTAAATACTGTGAAATTAATCCTTTATCTATGCAATTATATCAAGGATTTAGATAAAAGTTTACCTAATTTATCGCAAAAGATTGGGCCTCCATTAGTCACCCTTCTATCTAAACCTAACGAAATTCAGTACTTGGTACTAAGAAATTGTATTCTTCTCTTACAAAGCCGACCTGAATTATTAAAGGTTGATGTTAAGGCCTTCTTCTGTAATTACAATGACCCCATATATATCAAAACTACCAAGTTGGAAGTTATTTATCTTTTAGCCAATCAATCTAATATCCGTTTAGTATTGAAGGAGCTACAAGAATACGCTACCGAAATTGATGTTCAAGTAGTCAAAAAGGCAGTAAGAGCTATTGGAAAGTTAGCTATCAAAATTGAGACTGCAGCACCTAACTGTATCGACGTTTTACTAGAATTGGTATCTACGCGAATTTCTTATATCGTTCAAGAAGCCACTGTGGTAATCAAAAATATCTTTAGACGGTATCCCGGCAAATACGAATCAGTTATTTCCGTATTATGTGAAAATCTTGAATCACTGGAGGAACCCGAGGCTAAATCTGCCATGATTTGGATTATTGGTCATTATGCTGATAGAATTGATAATTCTCATACTTTATTGGCCGATTTCCTCGAAACCTTCCTTGATGAACCAGTTGAAGTTCAATTAACGCTGTTGACCGCCACTGTAAAGTTATTTATTTTGAGACCAACTAAGGGCCAAGACTTGATACCCAAGGTTCTTAAGTTAGCCACTGAGGAAACTGATAATCCCGATCTCAGAGATAGAGGTTACATCTATTGGAGATTAATATCAACCGACCCTAAGAAGGCTAAACAGATCATTCTTGGAGATTTTCCTATAATCAATTCAGAAAATGAGAAAATGGATCCCGATATATTGGAGGAACTTGAATTAAATATTGGTACTCTGGCTTCAATTTACCTTAAGCCTGTTCAACAAGTATTCCGATTAGCCAAGCCTAAATATCTTACTGAAAGTCCCGCTTTACAAAAGAGACGTCCAAAACAAGAGATTCAACAAACATCAAAGCAAGATTTGAGTGCTATAAATGATGCGAACCAATTCTTTTCGACTTCAGATGATCAAGCAAATGACAACTCTCAATCGTTCTTTCAATCTCCTCACACTAATACAAATTCTCAAAACAATTATTCATCTTTACAGGCCCAATTTACTCAAAATAACAACAACAATAATAATAATAACGTTTATATGAATAGGTATTCAACTGCATTAGATTCATCTCCATTTTTAGATCAAAGCATGCCAAGCCTAGTTGATCAACCGGGTTTACAAAGAAATAACTCTATAATGCCTTTCGCTCAAGTCCCTTTACATACCGATGCATCCGGAACGGTCACAAATCAAGTTAACTACGTGGCTACCCAAAACGGTACGCAGTCTGATGGAAATACCCAAGATCTTTTATGGTAGGCGGTTGGACCTTTTGGAGAATCAAATGCTAGCTTATCGTTATTCTTGATCTTAAAATTTTAAAATTTTTATATTTTTCTCTATACACTGTAATTTATTTAATAAAAATTACTATATGTTTTCCTCCTTTACTTTTTCTAATACCTGATCTGAACTCGACCTTCTAACATTAGTGATTTTACAATCGCTGGATAGTTTAACTCTATCCTCAACAAGGACTACCGTTTGTGTTAACGTGAGGCCCAATAAATTAACTTCGGGACCCATAGGGATTGCATCAACATCAATATCCTTGCCCAAAAAGCATTCCAGTAAGATTCTTGCCCCTATTTTAGATACCACTGAACAATCTTCACTGCAATTAGTGGAAGCGATACATTCAAGACAACCAAATTGACAATTGCATGAATAAATTCGATTTAAAGCATCTTCCATTAATTCTTCGATAAATTCAAACGCTTTCGTACTGAGTCCAGTACCCTGCAATCCATTTTTAAAATCATAAAAGATTAACCTAGCGGGTCTTTTCCTTTGTGATTCTCGTTTAGCGAATTCCCTTTCTGGTGCTTTGCATTCACATCTAATATCACCCATTTCACTATATACTACTCGAGGTAAAAAATTTAAAAGTGCATGCTCAGCGGCATGTATTGAACCTGCAACATTCAAATTTTTGTCCCGTAGAATTTCAAGGGCAGATTTAGGTATATCAACCCAAAAACCCTTTACATCATTAATGACAGGAGGATTATCAACTGCTACCGCATCAATAATTTGATTTCTTTTATCGACTTTGAAAAACCCGAAAACTGTTGTAGTAACCTTAATATCACCATAATAAACATAATTATCAGTATCACCCAACGGCCTTAAGGATCGAATTTCAATAGGATCAACGTTTGTAAATTCTCGTTGCCTTGTGATCCAGTCAACGTAAACTCGCTCAACTTTTGCATATCTTTCCAGTGCATTAAATGACTTTACTAAGTAAGGATAACCTTGATGAACAAATATACCACCCTCATAGAGAATAAAATTAGTTCTTGATTCCTCAACTTCTTCAATAATGACATTTCGGCCATTGGTGATATCGACTACCGCATACTGCGGTTCTATAACACCACGTATATTTACAAACTTGCACGGATTAGGATCAAACCGGGAATGACATAGGTAGCGATCTTCATCCTTATCATAAACCAGCCGTTCTTTCAAAATAGCTTCTAATCCTGGCCCAAAGTACTCCTTGTCTCTCTCAACAACTATAGGCAACTCACTCGCTGCGCACTGTAAATGTCCCTCTGAAATCATATAATTTTCCAAATTAATCACAAGCTCGGAAAGTTCCTTTGTAAAAATTTCTTCTGGGTGATCCATAAAATGTTGATCAACTGCATCATTGCTACCAATCAAAACAGTTAATGAATCTTGATTCTTTCTACCTGCTCTACCACTCTGCTGTCGAACGTTGGAAACTGAGTAGGGGAAACCAGCAATAATTACTGCATCCAAACTGCCTATATCAATACCCAATTCTAATGCATTGGTCGCGACAATACCAACAAGGCCACCATTAAACATTTCCATTTCAATCTTTCTTCGATCCTGTGGAGAATACCCCCCCCTGTAACTCATTACACGAGTAACCATATCTCTTCGGTCCATTTCCTCAAATAACGAACGAACTCGTTTTGTGACAAGTTCACATAATTTTCGAACTTTACAGAAAACGATAGTTTTAACATTTCTAATTACCATCTCTACCAGTAATTTAGCTGCTTCTTCAATAATGTTAGATTTGCCACTTTTAGGATCATTAGGACTATTGAATGGTGTTTTCCAAGCTAGGAAAATTTTCTTACCCATAGGTGAACCATCATTATCTATCAAAACCACATCCTCAACACCAAATACTGCCTTCATATGTTCCACAGGTTTTTTGATCGTTGCAGAGCATGAAATGAACTGAACGTTAGTATTCCCGTACAAGGCACACAATCGTCTTAATCTTCTCATAATCAGAGCCACATTAGAGCCAAATATGCCGCTGTAAATATGTAATTCGTCAACAACAATATACTTTAGATTTCTTAAAAAATGACTCCATAGCTGATGAGATGGTAAAATACTCATATGAATCATATCGGGGTTAGTGAATATCACGCTAGCATTATCGCGAATATTTTGTCTTAGATCCATGGGGACGTCACCATCATAAGTTTCAACTAAAATATTATCAAGTCCACTTTTTGTATCTAGTTTATTCATTAACTCCACTAAAGCTCTCTTCTGATCTTGCGCCAAGGCCTTAGTAGGAAAGATATACATTGCCTTGGTCGATCTGTCTCTTTCCAAACTATGAATCACTGGAACTTGGTATATTAAAGATTTGCCCGATGAAGTAGAAGACGAAACAATAACATTCTTGCCATCATGTATCGCATTTATCGATTCAGCCTGATGACTATAAAACCCTGAAAGACCCTTGGATTCCACTAAAGCATCTATCAAGCTTGGAGATAGCTCAAAATCTAGTTCTCCATAATATGCTTCCTGTTCTGGGATCTCAATAAAGCCATCGGCTACAATTTGATTGCTATATTTCGGCGATTTTTGAATTTGAGAAATTATAGATTCAATAGATTCACGACCTTTCCCAACTAAATTATGATTTTTATTCTCAATGTGAGTCATACTCATGTAATCCACAGGATCGACATATTGAGTGGGATTCGGCTTTATGGGGGTATAAGACTTTGAAACAGTGATTAAATGACCCTCAAAATCGGTGATATTTGAGTCTGAGCAAGAATCTAAAAACGAATTGACAGCATCGGCAAATTTTCTATTTCTTCGTTTAATTAAATCCTGAATTGAAGCAATACTATACTCCGGCATAGCCATCATATATCTCCCTTGGGGTCCTTGATAAGCTGCCTGCATTGCTTGCCTATTGACTTTCAAGGCACCATCAGTGAGTTCAAATAAAAGTAAAAAGTCACCTTTATCATCATCATCATCTTGGTATGTGGGTAGATCCTCAAGGGCGAATATATCTAAATCATCTCCTCTACCCCCACCAGTCCCCTTCGTTTTACTACAACCCATAGATTGCTCTATCAGCAATTGGGCCTTATCCACATACTTGAATATTATATCATGAGGAATTAGGGCCTTGAATAGAGCCATGTCCTCGATAGTTAGCTTGTTACCAGTTGATTTAGCTACGGAGGTACTTAGAACTTTGAATGTGGTCACAATGTGTTTTCGAGATGAAAGAAAAGTGTAGATAGTATTGAGCGATTGATAAACTTTGAAAAGATCTATAAAATATGTAGGCCATAATTCCAGCTTTTCCTGATTTATTGAAACAGAAGGAGGTCGATTAACTGTTCTTGCCCGCTTGCTATTATTTGAATCTACTAGGGCCTCGGATCGTTTCATCTTGATGGGAAGATTCAGAATGGAAGAAGTAAAGATAGTTGTATACTAAGTTTTATACTAAAAGCTGTTCAAAACAACAGCAGTGAAGAAAAATGGGATATGTAATTCAAAAACTAATTCATATATAGAGAGAGATTTTCATTTTTATAGAGGAAAAAAGGATACCGGCAAAAACAGTAGTAAGTTTAGGATATCAGATTGAGAAATCAGACAAATCTAAAACGTGAACCAATACAGAACAAAGACTTTAAATGTTATATAAAAAAGAATTGATTTGAAAAAAATTTAATAACTTAAAACTTGAGTAGACGGGGATGTTCCCAAGTATTTTCTTGATCAGCGAAATGACCGTAGGAAGCAATCTTAAAGTAAATAGGGCGGGTAAAGTCAAGATATCTTACAATAACACCAGGTCTCAAATTGAAGTTATTTCTAATGATTTCAACAAGATCAGTGAGAGAATACTTGGAGGTACCATACGTGTCAACAAAGATGGAAAGAGGTTCAGCGACACCAATGGCGTAAGAGAATTGGACAAGGGCCCTTCTCGTCAGACCAGTGCGGACAAGGGATTTGGCTACCCAATGGGCAGCGTAAGCAGCTGATCTATCAACCTTGGAGAAATCCTTACCGGAGAAGGCGCCGCCACCATGAGCACCCCAACTACCGTAAGTATCAAGATAATCTTTCTACCAGTTAAACCGGCATCACCTTGGGGACCACCGATAACGAAACGTCCCGAGGGTTGAATATGGTAAGTGGTATTTCCATCGAGAAGACTGGCGGGGATAACCTTCTTGATAATCTTTTCCAAGATTTCAGAAGGAAAATCTTCGGTAGAGATATCATCAGAGTGTTACGTAGAGATAACGGCGGTAACAACGCGAAGGGGAATGGTAGCACGGTTATCGTTTCTATATTCAACAGTGACTTAGGTCTTGATATCAGGCCTTAACCAACCGAGAAAACCGTTACGTCAAGCGGCAGCGGGAGCAGCATTAAGTCTGTGCGAAAGGATAACAGTCAAAGGAAGCAGTTCACTAGTTTCATCAGTGGCATAACCAAACATGATACCTTGATCACCAGTATCGAGATCTTCCAACGCCTTTTCGTAATGAAGACTCTGAGCGATATCGGGGGATTATTGTTCAATGGCTACAAGTACGTCACAGGTTTTGTAATCAAACCCCTTGGCGGAGTCATCGTAACCAATGTGCTTGATGGTGTCACGAATGATCTTCTGGTAATCGAGAACTACCTCGGTGATAATTTCACCGAAAACCATGATCATACCAGTCTTGGCAGCGGTTTCACAGGTAACTTTAGAAAGAGGATCAATCGACAAACAAGCATCGAGAATAGCACACGAGACTTGATCACAGATCTTATCGGGGTAACCTTCGCCTACAGACTCGGAGATGAAAAGGAAAGTTTCTTGAGGAGCAGGCATCTGACGCGTAAATATATTGATAGAAGAACGTGTATAAAACTCTTAATCAGTGTAAAATTACCCTTCTGTTGGTTTAAAATTCCTCAATAAAAGGAAAAGAATGGAAAAAACAATTCCGCCAAAAGTACACATTTACATTTACAAATTAAAGCGAGGCGTGCATTACCGTTGCGCCGCAGATAACGGGGCGTAGAAATCTATCCGGGCCCGGTGGGTAGGTCGAGAGATTTCAATTTATAATCATTATTTGTGATTTTTATTTACTTAATTACGTATTTTCTTGAATAACTGGTACATGGCAATGACAAGGCCTTAATATAATTATTCCCATCCAACGTACTGGCGATCCACAACTCGGAATACCTTGATTTCACCGCTCCTGAGGTCGCCTAACTTGTAGCTTTCTTGCTTTATCTTACCATTTGACTCAGTCTGTTCAAACACGCGGACCTTCTTTTTAGTGCCGTCCCATTCATAGACGACACCAAAATGAGGTACAGAGGCACCGACTTCAGTGCTATACTTTTGGCGCAATCCACCTCGATGGCCCTGAAATTTAGTTTGACGGAATCCAATAATATCACCATTTCTGATTTCATCAAATTGTTGCACAGAGGCATTACCCAAATTAGTGTAAACCACAGCACCGAATGATCGACCCGCAACGGAGGGTAGTGCACTTGGGATCTTATTCACAATAGAGGGAACAAATGTACCAGCGGGCAGAGACTTATTAAGTGATTTCTCAGCAAGTTGAAGAACTTGTTTACCATATTTCTTATGAACTTCCTCCAATTGAGCCTGATTGAGGGGCACAGGAGATGGACTATGTATTTGCGTTATTGTGGCGGTTTCAGGTTCATTTTTATCGAATTGGACCGAAATTATAGTTTGAGAATAATCATAATATAGTACATAAATATCCTTAGTAACATTAATCTTCCCACCGCGTTTACGGTTTTCATTTTCTTCAACTTCGTAAATTAAAGTACCTGATCTTTGTTTCAGTGCCGCAGGGACTTCGCCATTGATAGACCACCAATCACCGGATAAATTCAAATCCTGTGCTACCATAGCTTGACCAAACATCGGTCTAGATGAATCGATCGAACTTCTCATAGTAGTACTAGCAGATCTGATCACGGGTGAAAACGAAGCAGAGACTGGTGAGCTAAAAATAGATGATGATTGATCTGATGCTGACCCCGGTACACGCACAGCAGGAGTAGCAGATGTAGGTGGAGAAGGAGGAGGAGGAGGAGGAGGATGATTGAATGTATATGATTTACTGCGCTGATGCGAGTAACCAGCCGGACGGCTGGGTACCGGAGCAACAGAGGAAGGAGGAGGGGATGGTGGAGGATAAGCGGCACCAGGGGGAGGGGGGGGAGGGGGTGCGTGATTAGGTTGGCTCGATCGATTCATGTAAGAGGGATCAGTTGAGGCTCGAGAAGGAACACCAAATACATTACCTGTACCGAAGGATCCAATAACAGGGGGTGCTGGTGGTAGGAGAGGAACACCTCTTGAACCAGGAGCTGAAATTTGGTAAAAGGAAGGATCAGTTTCGTCGAATGAAAAATTAGCATTGAAATCAGTATCCTCATCAGCATCATATCCTGCTACATCGCTATTGGCATCTTCATCTCTCGGAATTCTAGCAATTGATGGTGCCATGGTGGCCCCGGGGGGTGGTGGAGCCGAATTTGGTGGCTGAAATTCTGAGCCACCACTTCGACTTGGAATCAGTTGAGGTACCGGAGGGGGTGGCGGTCTAGTAAAGGGACTTTGTGTAGCAGTGGTGGTACTTGGCGAAGATACCATAAAGTTACCACTATGAGTCGGGGTAATCAAGGGTACCACAGGTACATGGGGTACTGAAGGGGGCGCTGGAGGTAATAGGGTGGAAGGAATAGGCGGCATAGCACCACTGCCGCCTAGATAAGATTGCCGCTTATTGTGATCGGATAACTTTGACTGGACCGATGGCGCCAGGCCCCTGGGAGCAGGGGAAAAAGCCGAATGTATACCAGATGCATTAGAAACTGGATCAACTTCAGATTCAGTTTCTTCATCATCTCCCATATTGGCATCATCTGATGGGCCATCTTTAGATAAAATACGAGTGAGGTGATGAGAAATAGGAGGTAAGACAGAATGATGAGTTGGAATAGGAGTTTCAGAGGTATTGCCATCCGACTCAACTTCAATCTTATTGTAATCAAGAGTGGATCCATCGATAATAGGAGTCACCCCTGAGCTTAATTCTTCACGTTCTTCAAAATCGTCTTCTTCGTCCATTTCGTCGTCATCGATACTTAAATTATGAACTTGGGGGAGAACTAAATCAGAATCATCATTGACAAAATTAGAACTTTCTAAAGTATCATCGGTTTCTTCATATTCATCAACATGATGCTCACGTGTCAAGTGCTTAGGGGTCCCAAAAGATCTATCCATAATTTGATCAAGATGTTTTCTGTCTTCATATTCATCGTAGCCGTCATCTTCATCTTGATCTTCGTCAAATTCTTGGTCATTTTCATTGATTTCACGTTCGGTTTCATCTTCGTTTTCGGCGGTATCATCATCGTTTAATTCATGAGAAACTGGGGGAGGCATACTCATACCAGGTAGGCCATGAGATGACGGTAAGGCAAATGGCAAGATCGAAACAGGAGAATCATGTTCTGTGTTAACTTGCTTTGATGATGACTTCTTTTTAGATGCACCAGCATTGGCCGCAGCAGGAGCACCAAACCCGGGCATAATCATACCTAAATGCATACCCATACCACCGGATAACTTAGCCATCCGCTCACTTAGAGCAATTCTTTTAGCTTCTTCATCCTCACTATCACTATCACCACTGCTTTCACTTTCTTGTTCCTCTTCGATACCGCTACTTTCATGAACATTAGGGATATTGTGAGGATCGTTAGGTAATACGGGGAGCACAGAGGGATCAATTTCATGAGATGCGCGGCGAGAGTTTGATGGCTTAGACATTATACTACGAGCAGAATCAATACTAACCTTACGCTCATTTTCAGCAAGGACTTCTTCATTTTCGTCAATGGATGGGTGATGGGAACCACGTGCATCAGTTAAAACGATTCCATGTTCACGTTCATTGTCATGAGAAGAGAAATGAGCAGAATTAGCACTGTGTTGACTCATATTAGATAATCTTCGTTCTCGAGAAGTAATCTTGTGAATTTTGGATTCTTCATTGACTTTACTATGCGATTGAGAATGGGAATGATGATCAGCCTTCTTGGCCATTTCCTTAGATAAAGCAGCAGCAACTCTTTCTTGCTCCTCTTGTTGCTTTTGTTGCAGTAACTTGATTCGATCTTTTAAACTAATTGGCACTGGTTCCTCTTCCTGAGGTGCTGAACTGGCCAACGATGGTGGTGATAATGCCGAACTAGTGTTATCAGCCACAGAAACATGAGTTTCAGAAGGTGTAGAGGCATTGGCTTGCACATGGGTGTGAGTGACGCTTGAGCTATTCGAGGGTTTAGGATGAGAACTGACAATGCCACTACTCGGAGTTGGGGCATCCTTCTTATAAGCATAAGATTGGGGAATAGAAGGGACATAAGAGCTATGGGTGTCGGGGGCAAAGGGTTGTTTTACAAATGAAGTCTTAGGCATTTCTTTTTTAACTACTGGTGCGTCTTCCGGATGAGCGTTGAATGCGGCAATCCTGTCACGGAATGAACTTCTTAAAGAAGGGGTAGTAAGATTTTCAGAAATATCAGATGTTGGCTTTAAATCCCCAAATTCGTGATCCAAGGGTGAAGAATGGACTGGCTTATTTGAGATAACTGATTTAGTTGGTAGTGGCGCAGTTAACACGGGTTCGGAAACAGTAGCTGTGGGTTCTGGGAGAGTTAAACGCTCAGTTTTATTCACAGGTTCAAAATCAGCCTTTTCAGGTTCGGAATCATGTTCCAATTGTTTTTGGTCCGAAATAATCTGACTTGAAGCAATTACCTCCTTCTGAACGGGAACAGTGGCTTCTTCAAAATCGGGCACGGGTCCACCCGGGTGTACGGTGATGAGCTGGACAAAGTTTCGCGGGAACATGCCTGAC
The DNA here is from genome assembly GCA_030563525.1 of Nadsonia commutata. NCBI lineage: Eukaryota > Fungi > Ascomycota > Dipodascomycetes > Dipodascales > Nadsonia > Nadsonia commutata. The sequence goes on from JAKUCD010000059.1 coordinate 18,340, forward strand.
TTGACCAATTGAGTGGAGCTATCAGTATAAGAGCCACTAAACCATTCGTCATCTTCAACGGCTTGAACGGCTATCTCCTGACCGACATTAAAGGGCAAATCATCAGGGTGGTCAGAAGTGTACTCATAAAGAGCACGAACCTGGAACGGAACAGACGGGGCGATCATGTAAGAGTAGTTGGGTGAGTTTTTTAAATGAAATTTAATCTGAGGTTGGGGTGCGATTGGTCGAAGTGATCTCAGATCAGTAATGAAAACAGCTTTGAGGGGTGGTAGTAAATAGAGGGCCAAACAGCGAACGTGATCGCAGCTGATCGATGGAGAGTACAGATAATTCCAGAGAGTTGAAATAATCAAAGAGCAGCAGATAAATAGATACCTAGTGCAATACGACCGGAAAATTCGGAAAATTCGGAAAATAGTGGGTTAACAGGGATTCTGACAGGATAAGCGATATTCTGGCGATGGTAGCTCTTCGGAATCGCGGTATCAAAACCACAACGATTGCGGATCGATTGTGTGCCCTAACCTGCACCGGACGGCTTCAACAGGCCATAATATCTTTCTTGGGCTTATATAGATCGGGCGCATCGCATACAGACGTTGATTCTCACGCTGTTTATTCTATATCTATATATCTATATTTTTATATCATGAGACTGTCCATAGCCCGCTTTTCACCCGCTAACATCACACTGTTTGTGCGCCCTAACTGCAAGTTGTGCACCGATGCCAAGGACGTGCTGAGATCGTCCTGGGACAACTGTAAGAACAAGTTCGATTACACGGAGATCGATATCACCCAGAAAGAGCACCAGAATTGGTTCGATAAATACGTAAGTAGATTTTGGAATACGGATGTGTATAAACTTTAATATCCGTGATTATCTCTAACTCAAAGTATAATGCAGGCGTTTGATACCCCGGTATTGCACATTCTCCCGGATAAATCGGCTGAGAAGCCTACCAAATTGATGCACTACATCAAGGAGCAACAAATTCTAGATATTGTTGACAAGAAATAAAGTAATGGTATGAGAGGAATATTTCCTTCTGTGCTAAAATATGTGTATATAAATTTCTATGGTTCTAGTTTGTACATAGCAATGAACCTTAATATGAAAAACCAAGTTATGAGAGTTATCAGAGTTTCTACATACGTATATATATATGTAAATGGTAGAATTACCCTAATGCTTACTAGCACCAATAGCCCATCCAATCCCATTAACTAAAAGATTGGAAATTTGTTCCTTTTTGGCACCCAGCGATTCAAGTGGATCTTCACTAGATTCGGAAAATGCAGATGCCGATGAAGCAAGGGCACGAGCAATTCGTGACGCTGACTGTTGCGTACTAGCAAATGTGCCTCCACCGCCAATCAATTTATCATGATAAGATGATTTTTCACCATTATTTTGGTTTCCAGATTCCTTATTACTGATATCGTCAAAGTTTAAATCAGTGGTAGAAGTCAAGTATGCACTACTACATGTCGATGATTCTCGCGATTCAGCCTCTCTTAAATCTTCCTCCTTTCTCTTCCAGGCCTTGATAATAGGACCAAGATTTTCCTTGGGGCAGATTTTCAATGCTGTAGAGAGAATTCTCATTTGCTTTTCAGCGATATCCTTAGGGCAATTATCCCAATCTGGGGACCAGAATTTTCCAACCAAAAAACATGTAGTCCAAGTAATTTCTCTATTTTGATGCGATTGTACCGGTAAATCCACCAAATACTTCAAACAGTAATCATTAGCTGTCTTGAAGTCATTATTCACTAATGCTTCTTGAATACACATTGCTTGAACCCTAATTTCAGTAGTGATTATTGATCCGTTAGACAAAAGCGTTGTCTCATTGTTGGTACCGTATATTATATCATTAGCAATTTCAATAAAGGCCTCAGGATATTTATAACTACCAGGGTTAAGCGATAAAACCTTTCGAATAATCTCCAAGGGGTCATTGTAAAGTTTTAAATCTACTGGTTTAAAGGGTACACCCTGTTTAAGGGTCAACGAGTAAAAACACAGCGCATGCGCCGCTTCTACCAATTTTGCACATCTCGCATATTCAGTTGACGTCTTCACTGATGAAAAATCCAGTACCTCTAAAGTAGAAGTGGCGCTTTTCATATTACCCCGGCTTTTATTCCCATTAGATGCCTTATCGTAGAATACATTGAAAACCTTCAATACGATACGCTCCAACTCGTCCGATGGCAAAAACTCATCGGAGGACGCAAGGGATTTAGCGAATTCGAATTGGCCTGATAATAGTGAAACTTCAAGTATATCCTCTGATATATCTTCAATTAGAACCTTGGAGAAAATAGTACTTTCCCTGATCAGCCATGTTAAATTATTAATGATTTCATTCAATTGTGATGTCGTTAAACGATTAAGATCGTCACGGTAAAGAATCTTTACAATATATGCCTTTTGTTCAACTGAATCACTGTCGAATTTAAACTCGCAAAGTCGCTTTACTGTGATATTTGGATCGGCCTTATGTATAATGAGAACAGCTCGCAGAAATTGATGTAAAAGATTAAAATTATCCATTGTAGGTTCGCATAGCTCGCATTTAGTAAATAAAGTTTCTGTGGTGATCATGGTGGATAAGTCAATAGTTTCAGTTTGTGTCAGTTTTGTCGATGTGGTTGTCAAATTACTAGGATCAATACTGTTCAAAATTGTGTCCATAAGATTAAGTGTGTGGGGAGTTGTATCGACACAATAATAAATAGCAGAGAAGCAAGTTTTAACCAATGCCTCAATTTGATCGGCAGGCACTACCATAGGACTGAGTACCAGTTCTTGAACTAGGGACAGATCAGAAGACGATTTTCCAATTAGCCAGTGCCATAATGAAATCCAAGAAGATTCAAAATATGTCAAATAATCCCTTAAAAATCGGGAAATATCATCGATTATAGAGTTGGTGGTAGACCTACTGAGCAATAACTGAACATTGTCATAAGGACTAGACGACTCAAATCGACTAAGGGAAATTATATCACCAAATGAGCTTTTGTAGTTTTTGATCGGAAGACAGATACCCCGGTACCATCTGTTAGCTGTTTCTGGAATATTCTTTCCGTCGTCACAATTGAAAATGTCCAACACCAATTCGATGACGCCAGTTTGCGATTCAATTCTACGAGCTCGAGAAATTATCCAGTTTGAGAGGACTTCATTAGCATCAGCAGCAAATTCACCACCCTGATTAATCAAGTCCCACCCAAGTCGCTTCAGAGGCTCTTCAATAACTTGAATCAGTTTAGAGGATCGTCTTAAAATTGCAGCATCGGATAGCATGAGGTCAGATACAGTCCTATCGGCTTGAACAGATGATGAAATATCTTCCTGTCCAGATAGCATCCGAATTAACCATAGATACTTTGTAGGATCAAGCGTCTCGGGTAAAGTATATAGAAGCACGCTAAGTATTAATCTTAAGTCGTTAGTATCATGAATTCGCAATTCATCGCCCGTTTCCAAACGTGACAAAATTTTAGCCACGTAATTGCCAAGGTCCTCAATTCGAGCCTGAGATGCATAGTTGGCAATAACCAATAATGCTCTTGATATAGAGGTATTCATCTGTGAATAAAAATTAATAAATATAGGTATAATAATATCTTGTTGTTCCTCGATCACATTTCTGTAAAGATAACGATGATGATTCTGGTGTTTTCTTACTCATCACGTCACGTGACATTCTTAAGTTTTCATTTTGGGATCGGTCTTTTGGGTCAGAATAGCCCTCCGAAAACAGTTTTATTCGTGATAATAGAAACCACGAACTTTCAACATGGGTATTTTGTAAGTAGTTTTATGGGTGGAAATAGCATTATTTTTTTAATATTCTTTATACTGACAAATTTTCAGAGAAAAAATCACGCAAATTCAGGAAGAATTAGCTCGTACGCAAAAGAATAAGGCTACCGAATACCATGTCGGTTTACTTAAAGGTAAACTTGCTAGATATAGGCAACAACTTTTAGAACCAGCTCCTGGTTCTTCATCATCGCCAGGGCAGGGTTTCGAAGTACAGAAAAGTGGTGATGCCCGAGTAGCGTTGATTGGTTTCCCCTCGGTCGGTAAATCGTCATTATTATCGAAAATTACTAAAACGAAATCAGAAATTGCCAATTATGCATTCACAACATTGACTTCAGTACCTGGTGTATTAGAGAAGAATGGTGCTGAAATTCAAATTTTAGATTTGCCCGGTATTATCCAGGGTGCTTCCGAAGGTAAGGGTCGTGGTAGACAAGTTGTCTCTACTGCTAAGACTGCCGATTTGATTCTTATGATATTAGATGCCACCAAGCCAGACGATCAAAGACAAATCTTGGAAAGAGAACTCGAAGCTGTTGGTATCAGATTGAATAAAGAACCTCCTAATATTCATTTCAAGGTTAAGACTACCGGTGGCGTTAAGTATAATGCTCTTACTCCTGCCAAGCACCTTGACGAAAAGATGATTATTAGTATTCTTCGTGACTATAAGATCCATAACGCTGACGTGTTAGTTAGAGATGAAAATGTCACAGTTGAAGATTTCATTGATGTTATCAACGCTGGTCACCGTTCTTACATTAAGTGTTTATACTGTTACAATAAGATTGATGCTGTTTCTCTTGAAGAAGTTGATAGAATCGCTAGACAACCTAGTTCTACTGTTATCTCCGTTTCTATGGATTTAGGTATCGAAGATTTAGTCGATAGAATTTGGGAAGATTTAGATATGCTTCGCATTTATACGAAAAAGAAGGGCTTTGGTCCTGATTTCATTGGGCCTACTGTTGTTCGTAAATCAAAGAACTCTATCGAAGATGTTTGTGATATGATTCATCGTGACTTTAAGAATAAATTTAAGTACGCTTTAGTTTGGGGTGTATCGTCTAAGCACAGTCCCCAAAAGTGTGGTTTGACCCATAGAGTGGCTGATGAAGATGTCGTTTCAATTGTGACAAAGTAGTCATGTTTATTTCTATTTATATGTTCATTTTTTTGTTTTCATGGTTAGTGCTCTAAATTTTTCTATCTGCCATTTTTGTTTTAATTGTAAATTATGTATATTCGTTTTATTATCCGTCAATAAAATTTTTGGATAAAGTTTATCATGTTCATTACTCAAGCACGAGCGTAGCGAGTTGTTTGAGTGTGAATGTGAGTTGATTGGACTAGTATCGTTTATCTTATTCATATAGGTTGTTTTTTCGGTGTTTTTTATTTTATTCCTTCTTCTCGAAACTATATACAGATATAGAGCCAAATAAGCGACTCACTTTTTAAGAAAAAAATCGATAATGAAGGAGAAGCGATTCTAAATCACTTCCTTCGTAAAATACATCTAAAATCCGGAATCATTCATGTGTCTCTTAAACCAAGGAACACACAATGATACAAAATTCATAATAATAATAGATATAGTAACAATAAAAATTTAAAAGCATTTCTCATTAAAACTGCAACAAAGTTCGATTTGAATTGTTACAGCTATTTGTTGTTGTCGATGTTGTTAATGTTGATGTTGTTGTTGTAGTCATGGACTCTACTTCTTTAAGCCACCACGCTTTTCCAAGAAATCCTTGGCTTCGTTAATCTTAGTAGCGACGTAAGCGGATCCACCACGATCAGGATGGTTAAGCAACATGATCTTACGGTGATTTTCCTTAAGCTTGGTCAAGGATAATGTGGACTCTTTCAAGTTGAGAATTTGAAGGGCCTCCTTGGCGTTCATTTTGGGATCGAAACCACCCTTGAAGAAGGGCTTACCGCCAGCACCAGCAACGGGTTTCTTGAAGATAGATTGAAGCTGTAACAGGTTAGTAACCGAGATACTAAAAAAAAGAGTAAGAAGTCTATATACTTACTATGAAAAAGGTGGCGATGGCACCGGCACCGGCAATAACGGGGTGTTCCTATACGGATAAGGTTAGATTAAAAATTACAAAACAAAAAAAACAAAAAAAACAAAACACGCAAGGGGGAATACCCCGCCTGCACAATAACTTACCGAAACATAATTCGAAGCGGTATCGAAGATTTGTTCAGGGGTGCTCTTTTCAGGTTGTGTAGACATGGTGATTCGTGATAAGTGACTGATGCTGTATAGCGTGGTGATGATGATTTCCTTCAATCTATCCGAAGGTTAAAAACCAGCGGGCTGTGATGGCACGTGACTTCCATTCCCATTTTTCGTTTTTCGTTTTTTTACTTTTTTTCATTTTTTTTCCCAGATCTGCAAAGTCTCCTAGATCTTGAAATTTGGGTCCTGATCTGAATCACCGGGTTTACTATCAACAAACACGTATTTCTGTATAATAATAATTTATTCAACACAACATGAGAGTTTATAATTGTCATTTCTGCGGTTCCCCCGTTTATCCTATGCATGGTATGATGTTTGTGCGTAACGATGCTAAAGAATTCAGATTCTGTCGTTCCAAGTGTCACAAGAATTTCAAGATGAAGCGTAACCCCCGTAAGCTTAAATGGACTAAGGCTTTCAGAAAGGCCGCTGGTAAAGAAATGGTTGTCGATTCTACGTTATCATTCTCTGCTCGTCGTAACGTTCCTGTCAGATATAACCGTGATCTTGTTGAAACGACACTTGAAGGTATGACCCGTATCGAAGAAATCAGACTCAGAAGAGAAAGAGCCTTCTACAAGAACAGAATGCGTGGTAATAAGGAAAGACAAAGAGAAGAAGATCGTAAGATTGTTGAAAGCAATCCTGAGTTGTTACGTATGCGAGATGTTGAAATCTCCAGACAAAGAGAAAAGGAAGCTCTTCAAGAAGATTTCAGTGATCTTGAAGCCATTGAGGAACCCTTACTGGCCGAAGTCAGTGATATGGAAGAAAGTGACAAGGAAGTTGAAATCAAGGAAAAGAAGCCTGTCTCTATCAAGATTAGAAACAAGAAGATGTCTAAGAAGCACAAGCAATCTGATGCTATGGATTTAGACTAAGCCATTTCCTCTTCATTTTAATGTCTTTCCTAACCATGTTAACAATGGGGGTTAAAAATATCCTTGGAACAGTTGTGTAGTACGCATTTTATATATATATATTCATTCTCCGCTCGTGTGCACATTTATACTGATGGATATCTGCAGGTCAATCTGCAAAAACAAGAATATCTATCTCCGCTAGCATTATATTACCTTTTATCGCGTTTCATTATATTTTAGATTTATCTTTTATAGTATATTCCTCTTTAAATTTTTTCTTTAATCAGTATATTCGTTTTTCTCCATTCGCTTGTGATACTTTTTTAAGATATTACGTGTATCATACACAGTGTAACACATTTAAAATCAATACTAACTAGCTCTAAATTTATTCGAAAATGAGTCTCTTATATGAGTGAGATTATATTATTTTTTGAATCTATCTATTGTTCTGCATCCTTTTTGCTATTTAATCTGTTTTGTCATTATTAAAAAATTGATCCCAAATAGCTCCAATTCTAGCATCGTTAATCATTTCAAGTAAGTTATTTTTGTTTGTACTTTTATCGGGATATGATGATGATTCACTCATGGAATTAATAAGTGTCATACAATCGAGTCCTAATGGCGAGAACCCCCCGGGTTGACGTGACGAAACAGATGAATAGCTATCAGCCTTAACAGCTGTCATGTTATTTTGTGATGCTCCTGTCCCTTGAATATTCAGATCTTGATCATTGATTTCTCTTGATCCGTCCAATCTAGATACCTCTAAAAAGAATTTATCAATATCAACATAATTGATGTTATCCTGTTGTTTTATGGATGAAGAATTATTATGATTCAAATTCGAATTGGAATTGAGATTCCGTTGCAATTCAGATATGGGTTGATTAGTATTGGACGTGGAAACTGAAGGTGTAGCCTCTTTAGTACCAATACTATTGGGTGTTATTACCACGGATTTCGTAGTATTAGGGAAGATGAGAGTCCTGAGAGTTTTGAAAAGAATGTCTATAACATCCTTGCAATGATTCGCCGCATCGCATTTATCGCTTAAATCTGATAATATTTCAAAGCAAGTTTTAGCGAAAAAATCATAATCTGATATCATTGCTTCAGCTCTTATTTCACTCGAACTACATAATGCATACAGGTAAGAAGTGCTTGCCGCAAAGATATTACGCACTGCTACCCAAGTGTAATTAATTGCTCTGGCCTCATGTAAACCACTGAAGCATAAAATCATTTCCTCGCCTGCCTGAGCAACAATCTTTAATGATTCAAGATCAACCTCATTTTGATGTACGTTGATTCCATGCAAAACTAGTCTAGTAAGGTTATAGTTTAAATCAATAAAGCCTAGATTGAAATTACAATTCATTTTCCTTGGAGACCTCGGACACGAATGTCGCCATTCCTCTAGTTTTCGATTCATGGCGTTCTTCCAAGAATTCAAATCGGCATACTGCCTTGGAATCTCAGCATTGTCGTACATTATCCTCTGTACTTCGGCTTGAATTATCCTTAATTTGAAAAAGGTCAAAGCAATTGATTTATAAGTAGGTGATTTGGAAACTTGACAACTGTAATCATCACAGGATTTATCGTTACGAACAATGAGGGCATCATCTAACTCCGAGGGGAAGGGCACATTAATACTTTCCTCTGGAATACCAAATGGTCGTCCGAGGTACATACAAATCTGTCGATCTAAGGAATAAGTACACCAAAATAATCGACGCCTCATATCTAGTGTAAAACTATCAAATTCAGGATTCAAATTACGAATCTCCTCAAAAGGCGATCTTTTCACCCGTTTACTTACCGGTTCAAGGTTATTGACTGAATTTTGTTGACTGGTATTATGGTAATTAGGCCCTTCAGTGTGTAAACCAAGATCCACACATAATCTTAATGCTGAACTAAGAATGTACCATATACCGGGCTCCGCTGGTCTCATTAAGGCATAAATTGCCAATAAGAGCATCCCCTGAAGAGTTTCAAGTTTATTGGTTGACACCAGTACGGGCTGTAAATGTTTCATTGCTGCTAATCGATAACTCTCAGAGATATTAGCCGGGAAATGTTGATGATAAATAGTGGTTGCTATTCCGAAAACCATATAAAGGAAATAAAGTCTTTTAGATGGTACGCCTTCGTCAATGGGTTTATTTGAATTTTTGTGAGAGGATTCAGATGAATTGGTACTTAAATTTCCTGAAATAGTAGTATAGTCGGATGCTAATGATACACCGGGCGACAAATCACCGTAAACGGGACAAAAATATTCTTGAAGAAATAATTCTCTATGCAATACTGGTATTTGAGAATTTGATTGAGCGAAAAAGTAGGATGAAAGTGCTTCAGCAATTTTCTTGTCCGGTAAACTAGCCCCAGATGCAGGTTGTGTGGGACGTTCCGATGACGAATTAGCCATCTTTGATGAATATATAGACGGTTCTGTAATATCTACCGGGTTTTTAGATTTGAAATTAATCGCCGTCATTAATAATTTAGCGAATAAATGCTCAATGTTAGGATCCAGAAAAGTGTTGGGATCTCTGGTGCCCCGGATAGATGTCGCAATATTTACAGTTGATATGACATCATCGGGGATATTTCTAGCGATAGCACTGTTGAAGAAGCTGTCAGTAACCTGCGCTGACTCTAATTTGATATTTTCTGATTCGCCACTGACGCCATAATTATTAGTCGGTTTGGATTCACAGAGGCCAGTTGTGCGTCCTAAATTGCTCTTCTTTAAATGATGTTCTGTTTGTTGAGCGATTTCAGCCGATCCCATCGGGACGTAAGGAGTCGTACTTAATTTAACAAGATTGGTATCATAATCGAAAACATCGTGATTGCGTAATTTCCCCTCGAGGACTTCAATACGTTTCTCTAAATCTAAGACATACTTTCGCGGGGTTTCGCGACCAGTGGCTGCATCATTATTGATACATTCAACGTTTGCCTTTCGACAGGGGTTACAAGAGGGAAAATTCTGATCACATCGCGTCTTCCGTGAACGGCATCTGCGGCATGCTGATATTGATCTTGTCACCGCAATAGGGTTTGATATCATTTGATTGAGTCCTAATGATCTGATATTAGTGTTTATGTCCTGGGCTTAATGTGACTCAGGAGGAACGAAAACGGGACAGCGGGTATATATAATTCTAATATGAAGGCTTGAGTATCTCAAAGGCATCTATGCACACCGGATTGCTGATTGAGATAATATCTGTATAGAAGTTTGCTGAAATGAGGGTTCTCGTCGGGGTAATAAGTGAAATCGATCGGCGTTTACGGTTCATCTTCAATTTCTCGGAGATCGGCTAAGGTCCCCCGATAAGAAAGATTCGCGCAGGTTATGCGCCAGTCAAGTGCGGTGCCGTTTTGTGTTGGTAACCGCTTATCGTTCTTTGGTTTAAAAAGATAAAAGAAAGTAATTTATAGAAGAGAGATTTTAGTAGGAATGGTCAGGCAATATGTTTCAATTTACGAATAGAATCTAATTTTTACTCTGATCTGTTGCTCTTCACAATAAACCGGTAGCCCGTTCGTTCTGTCAATTCAAATAAGTGAGGCTCTGATCCACTTTAGAATCCACCAAGAACGACTGAACAACAAGCTTCGCTTCTTATTAACAAAGTTCGCTTTAATCCCCTTTACCTGGTCTTGGACTCGATCCTGGCTGGCTTTCTCATCGGCCAACCCCCCCCGTTGTGGGGTACCGCCCGATTCGCTGAAGCCGCTCACTTCAACCGCTTTTTTTTTGTTTTCGTTCCCAATATGCATGTCCGAATCGGTGTTAATATCAGATCAGCCATATATCTTTTCCTGAACGACGTTAGCAGATCAATGACTATGGCTATTTTGGTACCGGTAATAGGAATGGCTACTTCAGCGACTGGATCGGTGCTTGTCTCAGCCCTGAGTGATTTGAACGTCGATTTACGCCTTAAAGGCGTAGTTAACGGTGGTCCGGGCTATCCGGTCAATGTATCAGGATCGAGTTTAGATCACAATGATTCGCTCAAAATAGGGACAATTGTATACATATTAGCTATCATCGGGTTACTTTTCTATTTTTTTATTCTAGCTTTGACTTACCTGGGTACCTATGTTGTGTATGTGTTCTAAACTGTGTTCTTTGTTACTTTTATCCGCTTTAAGGATTATATTATACATATATATGGCTTACTTTCAGTCAGCTAACCTCTCTTTTTTTCAGGTACCAACGTAAACATCAGCTGTATAGTGGTGATTCAAGTGGCATGGATGAAGCCACCGAGGGGGTATCGATTTTACGGCCTTTGAAGGGTATCGACACTGAAATGGAGCTTTGTTTATCCTCAGCCTTTGAGCAAAAGTATCCTAAGTTCGAAATTATTTTTGCCGTAGAATCCTGGGATGATCCGGCCATCAGGGTAGCTCAACGTATTATGAACCGATATCCGTTAGTAGATTCTAAGCTTCTTATTGGCTCGGATTATTATGGCCCTAATCCCAAGGTTAATAATCTATCCAAGGCCTACTTTCAGGCTCAGTATGATATTGTATGGGTTTTAGATTCTAATGTATGGATTTCTTCGGGTGTTCTCGCTAGATCAGTCGATATTTTCCGTGAAAATCCTAAAATTAAATTAGTGCATCATTTACCTAATTGTGTGGCCCTAAGTACATCTTATTGGGGGGCTCTATTGGATGAAATGTTTATGTTAACATCTCATAGTAAATTTTACATGGCAATCAATACCATTGCGCTAGCTGCTTGCGTTACCGGTAAATCCAACCTTTATCGAAGATCTGACTTGGATACTGCTGCTGCTGCCTTTTCAACTACATCAAAAAATAAATCAGGTACGTCATCTGCACCCCGCGTTATTGAACCCAATACTGGTATTAGGGAATTTGCAAAGTACATCGCTGAAGATAATATGATTGCTGAGGCCCTATGGGCATTAGGTGGTCGTACTGCACTTAGCTGTGATACTGCCGTACAACCTATCGGATTTGTGCCCTTTGAAGGGTACTGGTCTCGACGAGTAAGATGGCTCAGAGTACGTCGTTATATGGTTCTCGCAGCTACTTTACTTGAACCATTAACGGAAAGTATTGTATGTGGCCTTTATGGTACATTTGCCATTTCTGCCTTGTTTTTAAACAAGTACTTTTCCTGGGTTTGGTTTTTGTCTCATTTAATATTATGGTGTGCCATTGATTATTTCCATTTCCATAATCAATTAGAATTCAAGAATACTGAATCACTAACGCCGTATTTTGCATCAAAGTACTTTGATCCTGTTAGATACCGCCAAAGAAGTGATTTATTATTGAACTCCAATAATGATAACAATCCTTCATTACTTGATTCATTGCATCCATCATTATCTGCTCCGCCGTCCCCGTCAACTTCGTCACCCACAGCATCGGCTTATTTATCTTATTCGGATGCGGCTCCACCTAAGAGATCATTAAAATCTTGGTTCCCGGTATGGCTAGTTAGAGAAACTTTAGCTTTACCAATTTGGGTATCATCGATGTGTGGTTCAAGCATTTACTGGAGAAATAGGCCCTTTAAAATTAATTCTGATTTATCTGCCGAAGAAATTAGATTGTAATAATAATTTAGAGAAAAAAAGTAAAGATTAGATTAAAATAAATAAATTACATAAATACGATTTACTTTGTACCGCTAAATCCAGGTTTGTATTAATTCTTAGCGGCATTATCATTTACAGGAGAACGATAATTCCATGAAGACTACCTACTTTTGAATAATAAACGGCGGTTAACGTTATATTTACCATCCGGCCAAATACAATATAAAGCTCGCTTTTCTCCATTCCTTGATTCACCAGCAGAGAATTTAGAAGCCAGTACCTAAATCCTACTAAGGTAAAGTATTTTTTTTATTCTCATGTCTGCACTACCATTCTATCACCACTACCTTCTCCAAATCTTCGCGACTCCTTAAATAACGCTTAGTATTATATTCGTCAGCTACAAAGGCATTTGAGAATTTCTTTGAATCGTTTATTGAGCGAAGACGGAGTGCATGGTCAATTACCGTAACTGATAACTGAAAGCATTTTGTCCACTTCCTCCTCTTTCGGTATTGCCTTTACTCTATTGGCCTTCCGTCCATCCTTTCTTCGCTTTTGCAATTCGGTTTTTACTTTCTCCTCATTGTCTATTACGAGAGGTAGATAATAATCTGGGCAGATGGTTCTTTTTATGATATAGCTCATAGCTCTTTGTTTGGCTGAATAACTTCTCATTTTCTGTGTTTATGGAACGGCTTTGCATAAAATTTATTAATGACTTCAATATGTTTGAACGTTACCTCCAAAAATTCCCGTCCGATAATCCCTGATTGATATTATTGATATTATCATCGTCCATGGCTTTCTTTTTGATATTGATTCTTCATCTTTCCTTAACAAGAGTTTTGTCAATTCCTTTGGAGTTAATTTGTAATTTTCGGAATTTGCAGTGGCTTGTTTAAGGAATTTGTTCATGCTAGAAACTGGTACATACTCGGCTCTCGCGACAACAGAACAATTGATTCTGGCATCAATACCTATGACTGTGTTTTTTTTTCAATTCTTTGTTTCAAACTGGCAATGTCAATGATTGTCAAGTTACACATGCCCGTTCTTTGATTGAAGAAAGCTGGATCTTCAACTCTTCCGAAGTAGTTAGGTTTTCAACACCAAACGAGGGATTCTTTTCCACAAATCCTGTGGTAATACATACATTAATGCCATCTGTATGTAATCTAACAACATTACAGTTTCCAATAATCTTACTCCGTTTACCTCTTGTCCCAATATTTCTGTAATCAAATTTTTCGGCTACTTTATAATCAAGTTTCCACAATTTGAATATATTTCGTCAATTTATAAAAACCAGTTGGAAATTCGCATGAAACAAGAAGAAAAGGTGTGCTATGTCTAACTCTTTGCACTCTTTGTGGATATATACATGGTAATCGAAAAATGATTTCCGGTCTGAAAACATTCTCAAAAAGTTTCAATATGACTAACTTCAAAAACATTTTTCAAGAATCGTTCGAAATTAGTTTCTGAGGTATGTTCTAGCTATATTTCATGTTGACGCTTCAATTCGGTAGCATATGGCGTATTTAAGTCTATATTAACCTGAATTAGAGGTAATTCCCAAAAACTCAATAAAATCTTCATCAGATTTGAATTTATTTTCCTTATAATCGGGAGGGTCTCCCCTTGTCCATTACTTTATAACTATTCCATTAATTTTTGCGATTGAAAAAAATTTCAACATCTTTCCACTTTTGAAGATTTAGGGCACTGGCGACGAGAGCCTGGATTATTCCCTTCTGATATTCAAAGATGTTTTTCAGAGGTATGCTTATGGTTCTCAAAAGTCATTTGTCGACCTTCAAAATGTGAAACAGTTTTATCGGCCCCATAAAGAAGATAAAGCAAATTTACATCGGATGAATCCATTGCATATATTCACAAACCTTCATTTTAGAACCCACTTTGTCAATAAGAAATTTAATAAACTTGTTTATATCATTTTAAGTTTTCAGAAAGAATCCTTCAAAATCAAAATCATTACAAGAAAAAATTTTCCGATCATCAAAATTAAATGTCTCGTTAAATGCCTTGAGGCTAGGGCCCTGAGATTTAGTGGTTTCTAAGAGTTTGCACGCCATATTATAGAGCCACAATAAAACAGTAGCCAATCTTTTTTCAGAAGTAAAATTCCATCTGATTTTAGAGATACCATTGAAATTAATTTCAGAACAGGCTTTCTCAATAAGATGTTTATGTTCCTTTTTTCGTAAAGTTTCTCAGAGCTGTCCACTTCTTCTTTTATTTCGGATGAACAATCCTCAAAATTTAAATCAGGGTGAACAACTAATTTCAAAGCATTAGTACCAAAAGTTTTAATGAATAAATCCATGTTAAGCTCTTGAATTATAGTTGTTTTCAAGAGCTGGCATGCCACATTAAGATGCCATGAGAGAGCTATAGCCAATTTCATTTCTAAAATTCCGTTCTCCCTCATTTCATGACTGTAATTCAAATTCATTTTATAACTTTATCAATAAGAGACATAATTTTCCTTGTAAATTTTCTTGAACTCGTTTAAATTTGCCTTTATTTCAGGTAAACAATCTTCAAAATTTATTTCACCACCAGAGGTAATGTGGGTAGCTTTAATTGAAAACGTTTCATCGTATATATCGGGATTGAGACTCTGTAGAATAGCCATACTGAGGAGATTACGTGCCACACGATTATTCCAAGCGTGGCTTATTTGTAAACGGATTATTAAATGTTTTCTTGGTTTCATCATCGATGTCATTTGTAAACTTATTAAGAAGGAATGAGTATTAGTATAAGAAAGAAAAAAAACTGTGGCGAAAGACAGCGAAGTGGGGATTCATATCATAGACAGCCCACGAATGTTAATATCATCACATTTAAACTGTTGTATGACCCGACGCTCAAAGAAATGCAAAGCCGCGGATAAATTTCTATTGGTCCAACTAGTTTAAATATTAACGATCAAAAACGCAAAACTAGACCATTCTTCCTATAGCTTCCATTGTGGTGGGTATTCAAGAAGAGAGTACTTGCCTATGATTCGGAATTCTACTGTCTAAAATGTGAGAAGATGATATTGGAGAATAGGAAAATAAACAATCGCTCAGGAAGACCATCCAGCAGCGGTGGGTCATGGTAAGCAGATTAAGAAAGAACTGGATTTACTATCGAACTTATTTTCCAAGTTGGAGATCACAGTTCAAAACATTGTTCCTAGGTGAAGACAGTGCGCGGACAAAATAAAAAGTTTACTTAAATTAGAATTAGACGTCAAGTAAGGAAGAATAAACCGGATGGATTCACATATTCCGTATACATTGTGCACGCTAAAGATAGTTCAAGTATATACGCGCATATGTATGAAAGCTCTCGTAGTGGTCTTCATTGTCATAACCACATCCACACATCTGGATCTACTTAATCAATGAAACCATCCAACTCTAGTCTTCCGCCCCCGTGGCATCCTGTTTTTTTTACTATTAGAGCTAATATACAATTCAGTTTGTTTCTGTTATTTTACTTTATTATTTCCATTTTCGTTGTCTATTTAATGTTTGCCTATTTGGTGCTTTCTTTCACTCAATTGTTTAACTTATTCAATTAAATATTTTCTAAAGCATATAAAATATATAAAATCTTACACTCAGTCATAGATGATATTTTGATAGAGCCTCTAAATTGAATCTGGACACAAATAGTAATGGAGCTTTAACTTTAAACCCGAGTTAATCTAATAAGTTAAGTATTTGCGACGCTTCTGTCTGCGCAATGACGTCACAGAGTCATTACTTTTACTAAATAAAAAGTAAAGTATCCGCGATAATCAAATTCCAACTATCGTAATGGAACAAATCAATCTCGAGAAATTTAACCAAAGAGGAATTCTATTATGATGGGTATTTACAGGTGCTTGTATCTTTGTTCCTCTCGTAATGTTAACACAGGTAAGATCTATAATGGCCGAGGTTAAGGGCAATCTTTTGTTAAAGGTCAACAAAGACCCAGTATAAAATACAAAAGCTAAAATCAATCATTAGAGACTACCACAAGATTTTTTACTAAGCTTTATCTTTCTCAATCTTTTTTGCATCAAAAAATAGCAGTTTCGTTTAATAATGATCTCAATAAGGTCTTTATCGTAACCGAATTCACTATGAGTAGTTTGCCATATCCATTCAAGTAAATCACGACGGAAATCCTCAGTAGTATTCCTAATCCAAGTATGTTTACTTAATTTAAAATTACGCGATTCTAACATTGATAAAATAATTTTCTCACGTCGAGCAGCCTCGGGGTGATTATTAGCCAGGCCCATAAGCATGTAAAGGTTTGGCAATGATAAACGGGATTTATTTTGTCTACGCAACATGGAGATAGAGGGTTGATGAATTTGTGTATTGTAAAATTCAGCATTATCGTAAGAGGAAACGAGAAAAAGAAAGAAAATCAAGTGGCGAAAAGAAGGCGTAATGGGAATTTATATAATGGACGGCCAGCGAATGTTGATACATCATATTTGAAAAGTTGTATGGCCCTGCACTATATAAAGCCGCAAATGTGTTTTCGCTCACATTGGTTTAGAATAGAAACACGTCTAGTTATCATTTCTGTTTAGATGTTAACAGTTGAAAACGTAAAGCTAGAATATTCTTATAGCTTCTATTGTTTGAGTATTCAAGAAGAGGGGTTGCTCAGAAAATTCGCTCCACGAAGAGGAAGTCAGCTTTTTTGAAAATGAATGAAAATAAGATAATTAGGTATATTAGAATTTTGTACAGATATAAATAGAAGGATATTAAAACTTTTTTACTTTAAACAGGCATGATTTTGAAAAATTTAAATAGCGTTACTGGGGTATAAAACATCTTCGGCTTCAAAAAAAGTTTCCTTAATACTTCTAATAGATGTAAATCTACTTAAAATATTACCGGAACCACTCTTATCGTTTGTACCTGACATTCTACTACCACCGAACCATTGTTGACCAACGACGGCACCAGTAGACTTATCGTTAATGTAGAAATTACCAGCACTATGACGTAACTTTTCACTGGCTAAGGCGACAATTGAACGATCCTTGGCAAAAATTGAACCAGTAAGAGCGTACTTACCAGTTTGATCAACGGTTTCAAGGATAGATTCAAACTCAGCATCTTCGTAAACGTGAATAGTGAGGAGGGGACCAAAGAATTCATTTTGTAAGAAGGCGTGATTAGGATCATTAGTAGCGTAAATAGTGGGCTTAATGTAATAACCAACGGAAGAATCGTATTCGCCACCAACTATCAATTCTAATGAGGGGTCATTCTTAGCTTGATCAATGACACCAGTAACCTTATTGAAAGAACCTTGATGAATGACAGGACCGGAGAAGGTATGGAATTGACTAGGATCAGTGGCATTACCTTGTTGAAGGGCCGAAGTTTCAGTGATAAGTTGAGCCTTAAATTCGGGCCAGATTGACTTGGGCACATAAGCACGAGATGTAGCTGAACACTTTTGACCTTGGTATTCAAAAGCACCTCTAACGGTACTCTTAACGGCATGAGGGATAGGAGCCGAATTGTGAATAACATGGAAATTCTTACCACCAGTTTCACCAACAATACGAGGGTAAGATTTGTAATGACCGAGATTAGAAGCAACCTTTTGGTAAAGGTCAACAAAGACATCGGTAGAACCCGTGAAATGTAATGAAGCGAAATCAGGGTGATTAAGGACTTGTTCGGTGACTAATTGAGCTTGACCGGGCACAAAGTTAACAACACCATCGGGGAGACCAGCTTCTTCAAAGATCTTGTAAAGAACATAATTAGATAAGACTGAAGCGGCAGAGGGTTTCCAAACGACGGAGTTACCCATAAGAGCAGGAGCGGCAACTAAATTACCGGCAATAGCAGTGAAATTAAACGGGGTAACTGCGTAAGTGAAACCTTCAAGGGCACGGTATTCGGCTCTGTTCCATACACCGGGGGAGGTAGCAACGGGTTGTTGAGCATATAATTCTTCAGCATACTTGGCGTTGAATCTTAAGAAATCGGCCAATTCACAGGTAGAATCAATTTCGGCTTGGTAGACGTTCTTACCCTGACCAATCATGGTAGAAGCGAGCATATCGTAACGGTATTTACCAGTGATAAGATCGGCGGCCTTGAGGAAAACGGCGGCACGATCACTCCAAGGAGCATTTTCCCAATCATGCTTAGCCTCAATTGAGTTCTTGATGGCGGATTGAACGTCAGCAGCGGAGGCAGTAGAAACCTTGGCTACCACGTGGGAGGTCTTGGAAGGGTTGTATTGTGAGAAGGTGTCCTTCGTGAAGATTTCCTTACCGCCAATGATAACAGGGATATCAGTAGTACCTCTGAACTTTTCCAAGGCGTTTAAGACACCCTGACGATCCTTGGAACCGGGTTGAAATGTTCTGACGGGTTCGTTTACGATAGCGGGGATCTTAAAAGTACCAATTTGAGCAGAAGAGCTAACAAAGCGGCGGCTGATAACACTGGCCTTGGGCACAGCGCGGGAGATAGAGGACATGCGCATATTAGAAAGATATGTGTGTGTTTTTGTACAAGACAATGTAGTGAAGAACGGAAGGATTGAGAAAAAGGGAACCCGAGATCTGCCTCTGTATATATATACGATTAGCTATCACTTCAGCCGCGGCTGATCTGCCCATAATCAAGCCGGGAAACTTGCCGCAGTCCGCTTTGGCCGCCGCTCAATGACTCCCTTGGCCGACGGACAAGTCACGTGCGTTGGCCGGTTCTTATGTATATATTTCTGATTCATTCCGCTTTTCGGATTGATAACGGGCAGATAGCTTGGCCGGGCAGATAAGCTTAGTAGAGCGATAAGCGTCGCCAGAGAGTGTTTGAGATTGGGGAGCGCCTCTTCGGCCATACCATCCATGGAACTGGCATTAGTGGGCGTGAAGGCGGTAAACGGTTCGGGCAACGAGATTGTGTAATGTATTCTTTAGTATCTGTCTGGTATATCCTCTGGCAGTAGATGAATGTAATCTAATTTTGTTTGACCTGCGAACGTTTCTTTTCATGTTTCTTTTTGTGGCTAACGTTTAGAGGGCAACCTGTAGAGTATGTAATATAATAGATGAGAGACAATGATTAATGCAAGAACAATACCAATGCGTATCGAATCGTCGATGGTACTGAATGCGCACCTATCGAATATCAATACTACTATCAATCAACGATATAGCATGTTCATGTCTTTAGGGGTATGAAATCGCCCTTTACTAATCACACTACCCGACATCCTTAGAACCCACACAAACTGATACAAATTTAAATAAATTTTATGTATTAATATCAATTATCCTCTAATGAAATATAAAACGAAAAAGAAATCAATTTACACATCAAGTGAGAAAAATATGAACAAAGGGAGGGAAATGTAAGCGTAAAAAAATGAGTAAAGAGATATATGTTACAGCATGGTAAAATGATTGAAGAAAATAATCATTTTTGGTTTCAACCATGATAAAGAATTACCTTCGAAAGAACAACAACAGTACACCAGTACTATTATAATTTTTCAGGTACACTGGGGCTAACCAAGATAACTGAATCACCTCTAACAAACAGC
Organism: Nadsonia commutata; assembly: GCA_030563525.1. Lineage (NCBI taxonomy): Eukaryota > Fungi > Ascomycota > Dipodascomycetes > Dipodascales > Nadsonia > Nadsonia commutata. Next base: position 38,530 of record JAKUCD010000059.1, read on the forward strand.
ATATCACTCTTATTCGTTTTAATCTGAGTATTGTTAGTAGCGTAATATTTGAGTTAAATATATATATATATATGTATATATTCATACTTACCGTAACGTTCGTCACGTCATTCTCGTCAATAATGCTGACGGTTTCTTCAACGTTACCCAATACCATACTGCAATGCGAGTCATAAGCCTAGATGAAGTACAAAATAGTTAATAAATAATCCATAAAACCAAACCAAAACCAGCTATTCCAATACTAACATGAAGTCGGCCTGTCAATTCTCTGCCGTCGCGTAATTTCACATAGACAGTTTCATTGAGCGAGAGACGAATGAGATCTAAGGGCTCAGTCATAAATGAGCCTTGTGCTTCAATACTAGTAGACATGATGATGATTAACGAAGAGGGTGTGCTTGATGATTATTTGATCTATATTCTATCAGTTCCTCTGAATCAAGAGGAATATACCAGCATTCAATTGTATGGCTGTACTGAACCGGGCCAGCAGTTGAGAGGTTAGGGTTTTGCGGTGCTTTGGGTGTAGTTTTTTCATCATCCATTTTTTCATTTCTACCTTTGGGATAACCGTTGAGATTTGAATATTTATATTACACCATTGTCGAAAGGAAGATAGATATATTCTTATATACGATATTCGGCTTATTATAATGAATTCCATCAATCAATTACGCACAATAATCCCCCGTGGATCTCGAGGTTTCCATCAATCCTTAGTATCCACATCTCGTAAAGTCGGTACCAACTCTACGAAATCACCTAATAAGTCAAAACCACCCAAGGTTAAAACATTTGAAGCTGAATTAAGTGGTAAATTTCAAATTAGACCCCCTATCGCTCCCAGGGCTACTAATATTCAAATCAAGGATGATCACCCCTTATGGCAATTTTTCTCTCACAAAAAGTTCCTTCGTACACCCGAAGATCTTAAAGATGCTGGTAGACCCTGGACGGTCGCCGAACTTCGTAGAAAGAGTTTTGATGATTTGCATACCCTTTGGTACGTTTGTTTAAAGGAACGTAACGTGTTATCTAGAGAAGATCATTTATTAGGTAATTATCTTAGTGATACCGGTTCATTCGCTTACAAGAAATTGAATGACTCTTTACACGAAACTATGCAAAGAATCAGACACGTTTTAGCCGAAAGACATCATGCTCATGAAGCCGCCTTAGAATCATTCCAAGAAAACAAACAAGAAATCTTTGCCCAATTTGAAAAGAGATACCTTGAAGCTGATGAAAGTCGAGATGCCGATCTTGGTTCACAATTAGAACGTTTCCAATCGGCTTACTTTGGTCTTGACAGTAATTTTCCTAACGGTGTCTCCCAAAAGGATGTTGATTCAATTAAATTTATCTCTAAATTGAAGTTCTCTAGATTTAAGTCTGATACCGAAAACATGAAGGCATTTGGTGAACCCCGGGATATCGCTGAAACCTTCATGATCTTCCAAGCCTCCCATTCTGATAAGGGTGTTGAAGAGTCTATCAAAGCTATTCTTGAATACAGAGCTACTGCTCCTAGCCAAATAGCTGCTGAACAAGAGCAAGCTGTCTTGAATAATATTGTTAAATCTGAAAGTGTCAAGCAAGACGCTGACGTCGAACAATTGTAAAAAGAAGGAAGAAAAAAATTATAATGAGTAAGAGTTGATATCTCTAGCTCATCTATTTATTTCATATTCCTTATTATTAATGTTCCTGTTTCAATTTTCATTCCTAAGCTCTTTATCGATCGGTTTTCAAATTTTCAAATTTCTCTTACACAAGCTTGTGTTTTCTTGTTTATAGCATCTCCCTCTATCTTTTTCCACTTCCCCTTTTTCTTGAATATGTCAACCAAACCATTTTGGAAGTACCCATACTCGGTAATTTTCTGATTTTTTGTTTTTAAAATTGATTCTCTCTGTACATAATGGCATTCCTTTTTTTTGTGATTTTTGACTCTTAGTCTGTAGACTATTTTAATGATAATCAGTAGTATACTTCTATTCGTTAATATTTATATGTGTACAAAAAAGGTATTCAAATTAAAGTTTTTTGATTACTCAGTGTCTTCATTTTTCTTTAAAGTACTATGATATTGATTCAAATGCGATAACCTAGCTTCTCTTCCACCATTTGGTACAGGACCAAATCTATCAAAGGGGAAAAGAATACTAGTAGCCTTTCCAATTACCAAACCAGTAGAAACGGGGCCAAACTTATTACTATCAATAGAATGAATATTATCACCCTCAGCCCAAAAATGATTAGGCGGGATACGACACACTGGACGAGGGTAAGTTTTCCTAGTAACAACTTCATCACCACCTACCGCTAAGACTCGTTTCGCTAAAATCTTTTCAGGATCATCCGGTGATCGAAATAAAACTACATCTCCAACCTTAATATTCCCCGGTTTATGTATCCCCCACTTTTTCAACCATACTGTATCTTTCCAACCTAATGATGAATCGGGATTAAGCGCTGGTTTCATTGATGAGCCTTCAATATGTCCGAAAAATGCAACATGATCACAAATTGTGGCAAGGACCGGAATCCACGTCACCGTTATTAATGCTGTTTTTATATATGATGGTATCTGCATTTAACAATATTTTGTTTTGGTGGGGGTCAAGAGATAAAGGTTATTATCCAATTATTGATTGGTGTGTAAGGGGTCCCACACTCAGTCGGGATCAAAGCGTGCGGGTGCCCGGCCACTCGTTGATCTTGATCACATATTAATTCTATATTTCGGCATTTTCGGGATTTTTTCCTCCCTTTCTTTTCAAATAAATAAAAATATTTTATTTCAACAGTCTTCTAATATATAAAACTAATTTACAAATAACATAACCGGCCTCATCATTTACTGAAGAGATGGAATTAGAAGTCCTGTTTAAATACATACGCAAAAGCCCATCTTTTTCATCTTACAGAAAGAATTAAAGGGCAACTGGCAATGGTTTTTTCAGATATCCCAGATAGAGGTAGGTCCAACATCGTTATACTCGTTTAATGTTAAATATGTGCCATCGGTGTTATTTGAGAAAATAGTTTTAGCACCAATTTGAGCCCCTAAAAATGATGCATTTTCCCAACCGTAACTTTTCCATTCAGGGAAATATTCTGCCATCTTGGCGAATTTGATACTTGTTGGTACTTGTCCATGTTCACCCTGATGGGAACCACCGGAAGTGATAGGGGGTGTGGCTGTGCCAGTGGGACTGTTACGGGCTGTAGTGAAGGCCGAACCCATTTCGGAATAAGTAGTTTGACGGAATACAATAAAACTCTCGCATAATCTAGCGTATATCATTTCCCTCAATCCTCTGATTCCAGTACAACCACCAATAACAATAATATTATCCCAACAATCTTGTCTTCTTGAAACTTCGTCAACTTGAGAAATAGCTTGGCCCACTGCCTTGATGACCTCAGTTACTAGATCTTCAGTCCCGTGAAATCTTTCCTTGCCTACTTCATGTAAATTACCCCTTGAGTCAATAAAGGTATTAGTTTCTTTCTCCGAGTTTGGTACGGTTGGTGCAGCTTTATCGGTGTTTGACTTTTCCCTTTCCTTCTCTGCTAGGGCTTCACGTACTCTACCACTTGCTACAATTGCCGCAACATCAATTATACCCTCTTCTTCGCCCTCGGGGCCACCCATTTCATTAAGAGCAAACCATGAAGTCTTACGAGCATCATCACTAAGAATTTCGAAAACATCAGACTTTTTCAAATCTTCAATTTGATAAGCTTCAAAATGGGGTAATTTCTTTTGAAGGGCTTCATTAATTGATGAACTACCCTTGTTTGCCGTTAATTGAGCGTGCTCAACTACTGAAAAGTCTAAAATTGGTGTAATTTCAGTTTTATCCTTGCCGATATCAACCACACATACGTCTTGCAATCCGTAAGCAAAGGCACCAGCTAAGGCTGCCGATAGAACAGTGAAGGCAGATGCTTTAATAGTTTCGAAGAAGTATTGTGTAATAATTTCGGTTTGAAGTCGTGACCATTTACTCGAAGAAACAAGTAAAACTGCTATGTTAACATTAGGATGCACTGAACTCGTAACCGTCTTGTAAATTAACTTCAAAAAGTATAAAAATGCAGGGAGATTAACGATTTTTCCTCCCTTAATAGGATAGATAACATTTAACTCGTCACCCTTTGATGAAAAGTAATTATCCTTATCTAAATGTTCCGGATGACGATAAACACGCGTTGGGATAACAATACTAGGAGGAGTTAATGATTCAGTTAACCCAAACTGAATACAGGTACTTTCAGAACCGGGTGATATTACCTAAAAAAGCACGTTTCTCAGTTAGTAACTAAGGCTTTCTTTATTATCTTTAGAAATTATCCACCAATTGAACGAAGGACCAGTTTTCAGCTAATAACCCAAAATCAATCCTCCAAATCAAATTTCAACATATGATGTAACTAAAACAAAAACTTACCAGAATTTGATCGTCACGATATGATGGCATTGTTGTTTTCTAAAATCTCGAAATAAACCTGGTTTCACTTGCTGGCAATTACTATAATATTCCGTGATTTTGACTAACTACTCAATCAGAGAAACAAAAGCATGCCTTCTTTGAGTCCCAATTACTGAGTTATGACGGTTACCCGGTTTTCTAAGTTATCATGACGAATTAAATCAATGCAATGTCAAGGTAGTTAAATTGTCTCTAAGTGAATCCTTTTCGAGTCTCAATATATGTTATTTTATCGTTTGGAATAGAATCAATTTTGAAGGGTTTTTAACTTTTTGGAATTTTAAGAGTCTAAGAAAAATAATTATAATTAAACTAAACGTTAAATAAATAGTACATAAAAATGAGAACACAAAAAATTGGTTTCAATTCTATAGCAAACAATTAAAGAGCGTATCTGAAATTGGGATTTTGTTTGTCAGTCAAATCGGCGAATTCAAGGTTCTCGACAATGAGATGAGAATCATCCTTTGCATTGCGATCCTTGTTATCCTTCCAATACGAAAAATACAGTGCACACATTAAAGCCACACCCACCACATAACAAGCAACTATGGCAGTAGTAGCACTGGTGTAATTTGGTGCTTCACTAGGAATAAATGTTTGTGGACCTGCAAGGTTACCAGCACAGTAGCCGAGTAAGTAGATCGCATTAACTGTCACTTTCTTAGTGTGGCCAGCGGTGTTTGAGGCAAAGAGAGATAATTGACAAATCATGGTAACCGGGGAAATGTAAAACAGATACAAACCAGCTAATCTAGCCCTGGGTGAGGGTGCCCATGCCAACAGACAAGCAGCCATAAGATTGATAAGAGCGGTGAAAATAGTAACAATAAATCGATGTTTTACAAATCGGGTGCAATAAGCTAGGCCAATACAGCCAACAAGCTGAATCGCACCACCGGGCATACCCATTAATAGACTTTCCGATGTGCTATAACCAAAAGTAGTTTTCATTAAAATAGAACTGAAATTGGTAATACCACCATTGGGGATATTACCGGCAATGGCTGATAAAAAGTAAAGCCAAGTCCTGTAATCGGTGAAAGCTTCTTTGAATTGGTCCATCTTAAAAATCTTGTTACCAAAACCTTGATTATTACCTCTAATTCTTTCAACCACTAGTATCTTTTCTTCTTCGGTTAAGAACCAGGCTTGGGTAGGATAGTCTGGGATGTGGAATAAGAATGCAACACCAGCCACAATAGTGATAATACCAGTAATAATAAACAGGATTTTCCATGAGATAATCGAATATGAATCAGTGTGTTTATATAAACCATAGGCCATGGAAGACCCGAGAATTGATCCAACACCATTAAATGAGAACCAGATAGCAGTTCTCAGGAATTGTTCTTCTTTCTTATACCATTGAGATGTTAAGATTACGAAAGCAGGCGTGACAGATGATTCGAGCATACCTAAAATAACACGAAGAGTAACGAAGGCAGGGTATTGTTTTGGAACGGCATGCATACACAAGATAAAACCCCAAATAATTATAAAGGTACTAACAGTCTTAGAAACGGGGAATCTTTGTAAAAGACGAGAGACAGGGAAAACAAAAAGCAAGTAACCGAAATAGAATGCACTACCAGTCCAACTATACATTGTACCTTCCATTTGTAAGTCAGGAATTAATCCCATAATTGCAGCATAAGAGTTAGAAATCTTGTCCATGAATTGCACCGTATAAAGCAAACACATGAGAGGACACATGTACATATCGATCTTTCTCAAAAGTTTTCGGTTGGTTTCTTCATCAATTTCGATATTTTCTGTAGGTATATATTTCATGGCTTCATCTACCTTTGTGATATCAACCACTTGGCCAGTGGGCGACATAATTGAAGTAATGACTTCGCCAACGAATTTCTCATCGTTATCGTAGCTAGATATTTGTATTTTCTCGTCGGTAGAGGTTATCATGTTTGAATTGCACTTTTTTGATGTTAAAATGTGCGATCTGGAAGAAGGTAATATCAATCGTCTTACGAATAAGTACAATATTTATATCATCTCCAAAATTTCCATCTATCTGTATCTGGCTAGATAAGATAAGAAAAAGGCCGCTTCATCTGACTCACGAATGGAATAAACCTTATCGAAGTTTGGGAGTTGCATCATTATCTAATGCAAGGCCGCAAAATGGGCCCCTTTCCCACATCTGGGCTGTTCAATGTAGCTACGGAACATGATTATCGAATATTTAGGCGCGAGATATCGTATGCCAGTCAGTATAATGCGTCTTTGGCTCGATAGGTTGGTAAAATCCCGAGGAAAAATTCCCGCCTAATTATATTTACTTGGCATCGTTCCACAAATATCCAAATTTAAATTATGTGTATTAGATTCAGATCTTAAAAGACTGTGGATAAAGCGCAGTATACTATTACGCAGTTATCTTGAGGTTGGTCTGATAGAGATGACGCGATCTCTGTCTGTTATCGGCGATTTATCGTTACAGCCAATTAGCTTGGGATTGGCGATGTCTCATCTTGGTCAGCCCCAAAACTGCCTTATCTCATGCGGATATCCCGAACCCCGAATGTATTATCGAATAGAAACTTGTGTCTTATCACTGTACTTCTGTTAAGGCCAACCACTTACAATCTTGTGATCCGTAAGCAAATGCACCATCGAGGGTCGCCTGTAAAATAGTAAAAGCGAGGCCAAAAAAGTATGAAAGGTTAACATTTTCCCCTCTCTGAATAGAATAACATTTTGTGAAACAGATCACATGACTCCGAAATCATTCAACAGTCAAAATTCACGGGAAGATTGAATAAAGCTTGGCATTGATAACCATACCAGACTTTAAACCCCAATTGATTTTAGATAATTCACATCTGCTATCAATTAGAGACCATTCACAGTAAATAGGCAGGTTATAGAAAACTTTTAAAATACCTAACGTTTTCTTATATATATGCTAAGTATTTAACATAATGCAAGAATAAGGTATTTTGGCCGAGTTGGTCTAAGGCGTCAGGTTAAGGTCCTGATCTCTTCGGAGGCCTGGGTTCGAATCCCAGAGATATCACCATTCTTAGCTCATATGGCGCAACGGTAGCGCGTGAGATTGCAAATCTCGAGGTTGTCGGTTCGATTCCGGCTGTGAGCTTTTTTGTTTCCTTTTTAAAATTAAGTGATGTTTTCTCCATTTTTTTTATCTTGAATAGCTAATTGGTTATCAACAATTAGATATAGATCGTAATAATTAATGCTTTCTATGTTATTAGTTATTCACTTTTTGAATTCTATTATTCATATATGATTGTGTATTTGTTTTGCTGTTTTGTTAAACCAAATATTGAAAAATCGTAAGAAAAAATAAAGAAATAAATAAGATAGAGAATTACGAAATAAAATAAAAAAAGAATAATAAAGCGAGAGGTCTTAATTAGAGTAAGGTACAAACTATTCTCGTTCTTTAAAAGACCTTTATATTTTGATCAATCGTGGAAGGAAGCATAACGATAAGGTAAAATCCTTAACTGGAATATTACATTCTGTGTTGGTTATGATTTTCTATCATTACCTTTTTTTGTGAATTATTTTGGCATCCTTCACGTCTACTTAATTGTTACTTTCAGATTTAAATGAGTTTAAAGAATTTTTGACTAACCGATTATATAAGCATACAGGACTATGTCTCGAGGGTGAGTTTGAGAGCCATGAATTACATATGAAACGGAATATCAAAAAATCCTTGATGGAGCCATACAATTCTTTGGAAGAAGAAAAAGCTTCGAAAAAGACCAAGTTACATGTTTGATACTGATGATCTCCGATGGAATTCCTTGGTTAATCGTAATCCGGAAGCTGAGGGTCATTTCATTTATTGTGTTAAAACGACATCAATATGCTGTCGACCAACCTGTTCATCTAGATTGGCATTACGGAAAAACATTACGTATTATAACTCAGTAGATGAGGCAATAAAATCAGGATACAAGCCATGCATGAGATGTAAGCCCGATGATGAATCATGGAATACCACTAGGAAAACAGTGATAGATATATGTTTGATTCTGAGAAATCGAGCTAAAAGCGGACAGGGCTGGATTGGCTTAGAAGATTTGACTAAACTCGTTGGTATCTCTAAATGGCATCTCATGAGGGTTTTTAAAATGTATACAAAATCAACACCACGAAATTACTTTTTAAAGTGCATAAATGGTGATAAACAAGTTAAACCAGATGATATACCTCTTGTGGTGACAAAGAAATCTTTAAGGCAGTCTAAACAAGGTTCGAGCATTAGACTCAGTCCAAGCGGCAGCCCACATAGTAATATTGGTACAAGTGAAAATGAGATATCACCGGAATTGTTTTCGGCCGAAGGCTGGGATGAACTATTCAACTCGTTTATCCATGAGCAACCCGATTACGCGGAGTTATGGGAAGATATACTTCCTATATGACATACTAGTTTTCGTAGCATTCCCGATATATCAGTACATTAATATTATTACATAGGGGTTAAATGTCCTTCCTGGATGAGTTGTACCACCTAACGAAGAAGATAACCTGTAAGATGCCCAGAATGATGTAGGAGAGGAAATTGAATTCAAAACCGTATTCTAGCTCTCTACAGAGTCCAAGCGTGAACCCCTAAATCATTAACAGCCATTCTCCATACTTCATCGTCAGATAATTTTTCATCAAGTTTTATACAATTCCACGAACCAGTAATCGACGTAACAATTAATGGATAATTTTCATCTAAAGGTTTGCTTCCTCTTGTATTTTCATTTTGAAGAGCTTCTTTGATCTGTTCTGTTTCCGAACTATCTGAGACTTCAATTTCCTTTGATGCTTGTTCAGTTTGTCCGGCCTGCTCGGCTTTTATCTTTTCTATCTTTTCTATCTGTTTAATCTGTTCCACGTCCACGTTCTCAGCCTCAGTCTGTTTGATATGCTCAGTATCGGCGCCTTCCGTCCGTTCAATATTCTTTGACACTGATTCTACCTTTTCTTCATAGTTAGATTCCGTTCCTTTCTCAATAAATAATTTGAGCTGATTTGATGCTTGAATACTCTTTTTCAACCCTGGATATTTTGTATCAAGATCTCTAGTCAGAATTCTTACTTCATAATCAGGAATATAATTGGCTAAGAGGTATTTCGGACGGCTCAATTCACTCTGAAGTAATAAAGCCTCCATCACTGAAATGGGAGCATGAGGGGCATACCATAATATGTTTACTGGATTAACATCATTAAAATCATCTTCGGATATCGTTATGCCCATAACATCAGTGAAAAATTGTTGATCCATATCATTTATTATAGGATCCCAAACTGAAATATTGTTACTGGAGACTGAAAACCAGTCTTGTAGAAATGAGAGAATGGAGACTTGATACATAACAGCATCAGCCTCAGTGGGCTGGCCTATAGCTATGCATCGAATATGAGTGATCTTGGAGCCTTCCGGCATTAGTTGATGGAAAACATCTATATAACATTGAGTTAGACACAATATAAAACAACTCCACTAAACGCTTAAACTTCTACTCACCTCGCAAATGAGTAATAAATTTTGAGTTCTCAAGAATTTCTTTCTTCCGCTTAAACACGGCTTCATGATCCCCTATCGTCTTTTCGGGCCTATAGTACTTGTTTTTGCGATTTCTTTGCGATCGCTTCGAAACAGCTGGAGCGAAATCAGCGCCCATTTTAACTCGGTATTTAGTTCTAGTCTTGTAGATTATAATATTTACCACCGAATGAAATCTATTCGCTCGATGGCTTTAAGATCGGCCGTAAACAAGCGCGAATGAGTTACCCGGCCTGAGCCTGTTTTGAGCATTAAATAAACAAACCGCGAATCAACTGGTAGATAATGCGAGGATAACACTGTATAATTCTATACTACAATTTGACCTACTCCTACCGTAGCGTAGTTTGATCTTTTATTTCTTTGCCGCCAAGCGCTCGACACGAAATTCTCGAAAAGAAAATCCAGTATATATAAAATGGCACGGCCATCAGGCAGTACCGCTAACACAACAGCAAGAAATAAAGCTACGGGGACCACCACGCCAGGTGGTACAACGTCCAAAACCACCAGAAAGAAACCCGCAGGAAAGGGAAAGACGCTACCGGGTTCACATGTTAAAGGTGAGTACGGTTTCTGGAGTGCCTTTTTTCCGTAGGAAAGCGGTTTTTTCATTTCCTTAGCTTGTTACTAATTCACGTTTTTCTTTTTTTTTTAATTGCAGCCGGTGATCCTTTACCAAAAAAGACGAGGAGATATAAGCCTGGTACAGTAGCTTTACGTGAAATTAGAGCCTATCAAAAATCGACTGATCTTTTGATCCGGAAATTGCCCTTTGCTCGACTGGTAAGTTTTCAGTATGCTCTCTTTGAAAAGAGTACCCAGTATCTTGCATCAATTAGCTGACTAACCCAATTTCTTTTCTTCAATTTCCATTTAGGTTCGTGAGGTAGCAATGGAGTACGGTTCTTATTCCGGGGAAATGCTTCGTTGGCAATCAGTAGCTATCTTAGCCCTACAAGAAGCCGCTGAAGCCTTCCTGGTACATCTTTTTGAAGATACCAACCTGTGTGCCATCCATGCCAAGAGAGTGACTATTATGCAAAAAGACATTCATTTAGCCAGAAGAATTCGTGGCGCTTGGGGTGGTCTTGGCTAAGGAACGCGACTTATATCTCTCTTCCATTCTTTGCTATTATAACATTGTGGCAGCTCTCAACTATTATTGAGAGATTATTTACGAATTTTCACGTCTTCATTTTAATTTTTAATATAACATTTCTATATTTTGTACCGTCTCCTTAATTATTCTAATCTTTATGTTTCACAGTCTCTTTTTATTAACGCAGGTTATGTTTTACTCAGGGCATTATCAAGTAGCTTCAGATTTAGTCGCAATCTGTCATAGCGCATATTTCACGTGATAGGCGATAAATTAACATTTGGGAAATTTCCGACGAATCCCATTATCAGGAAAAAAAAAACTACACAATAATCAATATCGGAATTGAATCATTTCATAAGATATTAATTAATAATAAAACAACATGCGCAAATCGAAGATATTTATTGGTGGCTCTCACCCCGAACTGGGTGAATTAATCTGTAACCGTTTAGGTGTACCTGCCGCTCAGTGTACATTAAAGAAATTTTCGAATGGTGAAACTTCTATCGAGATTGGTGTCTCTGTGAGAGATGAAGATGTCTATATTGTACAAAGTGGTTCTTCCAATATTAATGATTATGTTATGGAACTTTTGATATTGATTTCGGGCTGTAAGAGTGGTTCTGCTAATAAGATTACTGCTGTTATCCCCTCTTATCCGTACGCTAAACAAAGTAAGATGAAGAAGCATCGTGGCGCAATCACCGCCCGAATGTTGGCTAACCTTTTGACCATGGCCGGTGCTGATCATATCATTACCATGGATCTTCACGCTCAACAAATGCAAGGATTTTTCACTAAGCCAGTTGATAACCTTTACGCTGGTCCTACTCTTGCTCGCTGGATCAAGCTTAACGTTGCTGATTTCGATAATGCCGTCATTGTTTCTAAGAATCCTGGTGGTACGAAACGAGTTACTGCTTTAGCTGATGCCCTTAAACTTAACTTTGCTATGATTCATACTGACCGTAAAAGAAGAAAGTACAGACCTAATTCTAATGGTTCCAAGACATCGTTAAAAACCACTACTTCAATCACCACTTCGCAGAGGAAGAAGGTCGAAGTTAAGGATTCTAATGATTTGAATAAGAACCCCGGCCCTAGCCCTCTTTCTAATCATTTTAATAGCTCTTCAATCGAATTGGAAGATCAAGATAATGGAGACTTTGATGATGCCGAAGATGCCGAAGATGATATTATCACCATACAAAGCCTTCAAACCGCTCGTATCATTCAAGGCCATGTTGTTGATGATGCTTATCCCGAAGATGATGAAGACGATGAGGATAATTTAGACAATAATTCCGTTTCTAATGATCACATGTCCGGATCTACTTATTCTATCGCATCTCAATCTGAATTACATCATGCTCTTGGTGGCTCAGTTGACGCTGCTGGATCAGATGATGAAGGAGAAACATTTGTTCAACAAGAAAAGTTAATTACTTTAGTTGGTGATGTCAGAGATAAAACCGCTATCATTATCGATGATATGATCGATGGTGCTAATAGTTTTATTGCTGCCGCCGAACACTGTAGAATCAATTGTGGTGCTAAGAAGGTTTATGTAGTCGCCACTCACGGTATTTTCAATGAAGATGCTCTTGAAAAGTTGGAAGAATCTCCCTGTATTGATGCTATTGTTGTCACCAATACTTATCCTATACCGGCTGCCAAGAAGGCTAACTCCAAGAAGCTTACTGTCATTGATATTTCCCCTATTTTAGCTGAGTGTATCAGACGTAACCATCATGGTGAAAGCATTTCAGCTTTATTTGAACACCTTTCAATTCTTTGAAACTAAAGTATTTAGTTTTCTCTTGTATTTTAGTTTTTCATTCATTTACTATTATATTTTATATTACCATGTTGCCATTTTCAGTTTTCCGTTCTGCGTATTTGTTTGCGCTTTTTTATTTTGATTTATTTTGTATTTGTTAATTTTGGTGTGTTATTGGATTAGTTATTATAAATCGTGCTGGTTCGGATATATATATTAAATTTATTTTTCTCAGTTTGAATAATAGCTCGGTTGTAGCGAGAGTTAGTCAGTGTGTGAATGTGGAGACGGTCGAGGACGGCTCTAGGATCACTCCCCACCCCTCGTTTCGCTCCTCGTTCAGTCAATTTAAAGACAAACCAAAGTAAATAGATACACATATCGCCCGTTTCTCTATTTTAGGCTGCTGCAAAGCTTAATGCGCGGATGTTAAATGCTTTTGAAATCTTTAAATATAGCAAAAGAAAGAAAAAATAATAATAGTGAGTAAAATTAATTTTATATAAACATGAATGATACGTGATACTGGGTTATGAAGTTCTTAAATATTGTTAGGCATATTAACTGGAATGAATTTTTCCGGCATTGAAACCCTGCTAAACTTGCTTCTAAATCTTGAAGTGACAATATCACTATCTAAATGCCTTGTTAAACCAATTCTTTGAATACAAGAAATACAGTGCTTGGAGTCAAATTGAACATCAAGAGGGCTTTGGGTATTACAGCCCGGTGAAATACTAAGTTTAATAGAGTATTTATTATCAACCGTGGTTTCCGCTGAACCACTTTCATAAAGTTCAAAGGTAATTTGGGTCAAGTAGTCAAGTTCAGGCAATTGATTACGAGCAATCTTGGTAGGAATTTGTGATTCATAAATTACATTCAAAAGAGTGTAAATATGTGATTCCTTTGTGAAATAAGCAACGACACCACCATTTTCAGATTGTTTAATATCGTTCAGATCATTTAAAATAGTCTTAACCAAGGGTAATGAAGTTAAGAGACCAATATCAAGCTTCTCCTTGTCTTCAATACCGTATTCTTGAGGACAAATGAAATCAAACAAAATCTTAGCTAAGCGATATAATTCTCGTAAATGAACAAAGGCAGAACCATCAAAAGGGCCAGCGGGTTCAACTGACTCGGTCTCAGTGGAATTATTGATATGTTGACTAATATCAGGTAAGTAAAGAGGACCTAAACTAGGAATATCACATTTAGGCGGTTGATGATCTAAAACAGATGAATCAGGGTGGAAAACCTTTTCAAGGAACTGTCTGTTATGCAAACCATCGTATTTCATCGTATCGTAGAGTTCAGAAATTTTAGAAGGATCAACCTTTTCAACACTGGTAAACTCAGCGAATAACTTATCCCAACGTTCTCTAAACAAAAACGGATCCTCACCACAACACCATCTAGATTGGAAAGCGCCAACGTCCTTATTTTGATAATTGTGCTCAAGAATTCTATGATGGTATTTCATAAGTTCAACCACCCGATTTAAGACCACGAATGGCTGTGGAATCTTTTCAGGCCATGTGAAATTCGGAGGTGCTTCACTTCCTTCTCTCAACAAGGGCTTTAACTTCTTCTTAACCTTATCGGTAAGATCCTTCGCAGCATTAGAATCATCAAGAAGATCCTTACGAACTTGAAGGAAACCTTCAGGTAATTCTTCAACGTTCATAAAGGCACAAGCCCAAATTTGGGATGAAGCAATAACACGTCTCTCGGAACTGGTGAAAACCTTAATATCACCCAAGGTATTAGGATTCATAAGTAAAGAATCTTGACGCATTTGTTCACCAAGATCTTGTGCTTGATATCTAGCAGAATGAGTGGGTTCACCACCCCATTTAATAATCAATTGAACCTTTTCTAACTCTTTAGTTTCCTTATTAAGAACGGGCTTCAATTGTACCTTAGTACCGGGCAAATAAAGTTTTCTTTCTAACGCACTTTGAAGTTGATTTAATTTAGCGACATCTTCCGCTTGAGCTTCCTTAGCGGTAATGGTAGCATTAAGAACAGCTTCTAAATGAGCCTTTTCACGAATAATCACCTCTTCCTTGAGCCCTCTTAATAAATCAGTGAAATAATGACTTCGGAATGAATACTTGAATTTTTGTTTAGGTGTTCTATCGGCATGTCTAATAACGGTAACTTGACCCTTATAAACCCATTTTTGTTGCTTCTCTTCAATTTGCTGGGTTGGGGGAGATTCACCTTCGATACGACGCTTAGTACGATCCGTTTTGGCCTTGGTGAAGATTTGTCTGAGAATTCTTGCCGCGTTATCATAATAATCCACATTATCCTTTACAAAGGAGAACCCATTAACGTCAATAACATAACTCTTTTCACGAACTCTTAAAAGATCAAATCCACAGATGGTTTGCTCAAAGGCCTTTGAAACATTCTCGGCTATTTCTTTCTCTTGGTCAGATAACATAGTAACAAATCTTAATTCCTTACCATAAGTATTTCTTCTTACGACACCATCAACCACGGGTGATTTTCTAGTTTCAGCATGACAGAAATTTTCTCCTACAGTATACGCTTTAACATCTTCAAAGTTATCAGTATCCATAAATTTTTCATAAACATAACTGCCTTGTTCTCTAGGATAAGTTAGATTAGGGTCAAATTCGGAAGACTTGTTGGCCACTTTACGGAAGAGACGTCTACCACCACCACCGTCCTTGGAGTGGAAGTAAATATAAACATTGTGATCTTCACCATCTACGGGTTTTTCAACAAATGGTTTCGATAAATGTTTACCATCAACGACCAAAGTGTCTTGGTCGATCATTTCATAATTGACATTATTACTGGCAGGGTTAAGTGTAACGCCATGTAAGGCAAGCTGAGCTCTCAAATCTTTATCGGCTCGGGGACCACCATCTCTAGAAATAACCAGACGTTCAGGAGTGGGAACATTATTAGCATCCAACATCATCAACACTAAACGACGATCCCATAGGGCCTTTTGTAAAACCAGGTCATTGACCATAAAAGGACGTCTTAATTTAACGTAATCGATAGCCTTTTCAAGCGGGAAACCGTTGGAGAAAAAACAAATTAAGAAATCACAAGTAGGCCAGTTTTCAATTGATTCATCTAAAATAACTTTATCACCAAATATAACAGTTTCAAATTCACCATTGGCAATGAGACGGTTAAGAATATGACGACAGGGCTTACTTCTAGCCTTGACGTCCATGGCACAGACGCCAATCTTGCCAATTTTAGGCATACTAGCTACATTAGATTTATTAATAGACGAAAAGCTACCGCTTCTTTTGTCATTATTGATTGCGTTGCTCACGAGAACGGCAGTTGATGAACCGGAGGACAAAGACTTCATACTATCCTTTTTACTAGAGAGGGACTCAACGGATGACTGATTGAGAGCTTGGTCCAGCGGTCCGGAGAAAACTGACGAAAACGGAGTGCCATTACTACCATTAAACAAAGAGCTAGTGTCCGAGTCATACGGTGAATCAGTGGGGATGTTCAGTCGATCGACTTGAAGAGTTGGATTGACCGGAGTAGAAGCTCTCGATAACGAAGTGCTAGCATCGCTGAAAACAACCTTAGATGAAGCGACAGACTGTACTGTGGTAGATGCAGCGGGAGCCTCAATCACGGGCTCGGAGAGATCGTCTTTATCGGGGCAAAACCTGGAAAACATGGTTGCTCTTTACCGGAGGTTATGAAGATACAACCAAGAAATCTAGAATAATTGTAGTTGGGAAACGAGCCGATTATGTACCTCTTAGTTCCTTCCAGATCTGAGAAGGCTCACGAGCCACGTTCTATTACCCGGCCTTAATATGCCAGTTGGGAGAAATAAGCAGACGAAAAAAATAAAAAATGAAAACGAAAAAAACGAAACAAGAGCCAAAAGAGATTCAACTTTGCGTTAACCGAACAGACGAGATCGACTTTGCGCAATACTTAAAATGTCTTCAACAGGTTTGGATGCTGCTGCTAAGAAGAGAAAGGTCGAATCTTTAGTCACCGCTCAGTATAATGAGGTCAAGGCCGCCCAAGGTTCCAAGATTTTTTCTCCTTTCAGAGTAAGTTGTGAAATTATGGGGTTCGATCGATTAACGATAATAATGACTTTAAGTACTAACGGGATGTGTGGCTTTTCTTTTTTTCTTTTCTTAGACTATTGGCCATGTCACTGATTTAACTCCCTTCGCTGTTACTTCGCTTGGTTCTCAATTTGTTATCACCACTTCGGTCGGTAAATCATTCCAAATCTACGATGCCTCCACTTTACATCTTCTTTTTGTTTCATCCCCTCAAACCCCTTCCAATATTACCTGTATTCATAGTCATTTCCATTACGTCTACGCTGGTTACGACAACTCTATTGGTATTTACAAGAGAGGTAAATTAGAATCGGTGCTTGAATGCCCCCAACAAGGTGATGATAAAGATTCTACTATCAACAACATCAACTTATTCGGTGACTACCTTTGCGCTTCTACTAAGAACTCTTTGTTCATTTTCAAGAGAATTGCCGACACCAAGTCTTCATTCGAATTATACACTACTATTAACGTTCCCAAGACTTATGGTTCTATCCATTCGATTGTTCACCCTCCTACTTATCTTAACAAGTTAGTTATCGCCACTGAATCTTCTGTATTACTTTACAATATCAGAACCGGTAAGAATATTTTTGCTTCCTCTGACTTCCCCTCAGTCTTAACTTGTGTTGATTCTGCCCCCGTTGTTGATCACATTGCCTTAGGTTCCGCTGATGGTCAAGTTTATTTGTACAACCTTCGTCAAGGTAAGGTCATTTTGACTATGGATGCCGGTGAAAGAATTAACTCTCTTTCCTTCCGTACCGATGGTTTAGCTCATTTAGCATGCGGCCTCAGTACCGGTGATATTTTGTTCTATGATCTTAACCAACGTAAGCGTATTCATATCTTACGTTTTGCTCACCGTGAATCCACTGGTGGTGTGAGAAAGGTTCAATTCTTAAATTCGCAACCCGTTTTTGTTTCATCAGGTGGTGATAATTTGTTAAGAGAATGGGTTTTCGACCCTGCTATCACTTCAGGTGATCAATCTATTACCTCCCCCCCTAGACCCTTGAGATCGCGTGGTGGTCACTCCTTACCACCTTCATTCCTTGAATTTACTGATGAAAATGCTCATCATTTATTATCTTCTTCGAGAGATCAAAGTCTTTGGAGTTTCTCATTGAGAAAGGATTCCCAAAGTCATGAATTCTCTCAAAGAGAGAATGGTAACGTTAACAACAAGCGTAAGGCTGGTTTAGTCGGTGGCCTTAAGGACAAGTTCCCTGAAATCACTCAATTCGCTTACCAAGCTAACAAGCAAGGTGAATGGGATAACGTTATTACTGCTCACAAGGATCAAACATTTGCTCGTTCTTGGAATGCTCAAACGGGTCGTGTCGGTAAACATCAATTAAAAACCGGTGACGGTGGTATTGTTAAGAGTGTTGCCATTACCCAATGTGGTAATTTCGGTATTGTTGCTTCTACCTTAGGTAGTATTTATGCTTACAATCTTCAATCAGGTATTATCAGACGTAGATTTAAGGGTCACACCAAGGCTGTTTCCGGTGTTGTGGTCGATTCCCTAAACCGTATTTTGATTTCTTGTTCTCTTGATTCTACCGTTCTTTTCCACGATTTTAATTCAACCAAGATTCTTGATAAAATTACTCTCCCGGCCGCCATCACCTCTTTCGCTTTCCACAGAGGTTCCGATTTATTAGCTTTGGTCTTAGACAATCTCTCAATTGTAGTTATTGATATTGATACTAAGAAAATCATCAGAGAATTCTGGGGTCACACTAACCGTATCACCTCATTCGACTTCTCTCCTGATGGAAGATGGATTATCTCATCATCCCTCGATTCTACTTTACGTACTTGGGATCTCCCGACTGGTGGCTGTATTGATGCTGTCCGTGTTGACAACGTTATTACCTGTTTGAGAATGAGTGCTAATGGCGACTGGCTTGCTACCTCCCACGTTCGCGGTGTAGGTGTTAGTTTATGGACCAACAAAGCTCAATTCAGACAAGTTTCTACTCGCCATATCACCGATGAAGAAATTATTGATATTGAAACTCCTAACGCTGCCGGTGAAGGCGGTGCTAATATTCTTGATGGTGCCTTTGATAATGAACAAGTCGAAATTGATGCTGATGTGTTCATTTCCCCTGATCAAATTAGTCAAGAATTACTAACTTTATCACTCTTACCTCGTAGTAAGTTTAATACTTTGACGCATTTAGAGGCTATTAAAATGAGAAATAAGCCCACTGAGGGTCCTAAGAAGCCCGAAAAGTCTCCCTTCTTCTTATCAGCTGCTAGCAATGAATCTACCGAAAAGAAGGATGATGAATCTAGTATTTTAGCGCCTATGCGTGGATTTACTTCAACTTCGGAAAGTGAATTTACTAAATTCTTAAGAGAAATCGGTGAATCTAATGAATATAATAATTTTATCACTCATTTCAAGGGTCTTTCGCCTGCTATGACAGATTTGGAAATCAGATCACTTAACACCGTTAAGACCGATGAAATGGTTAACTTTATCAACGCCATGACCGATAGATTGAGTCAACGTCTTGATTATGAAATGATTCAAGCCTGGATGTCTATGTTCCTCAGAGTTCACAGTGACGTTATTATTTCTAAGCGTGTGGACGATGCTGATTGTGAATTAGCTGTCGCCTTAAAGGCTTGGGAAGATCTTCAAAGCGAAGAAAGTGATAGATTCGATTCTGAGGTTAAATACTGTGCAGGCGTCCTCAACTACATTAGACAGGGTTAAATTTATCTATAATATTCTATTTTCTTTTGTAACCCAATTATTTTTGTACATTAATATATACTTTCTAAGGTAAAATTATCTTATGCTCATCAAAAAACTATATACCATAGAACACGTGCCCAAGAGTCATATATGTCGTTATTTTCTTCTATTTTTAGCTAAAGTATTAACCTTTGCTTCAAGTGAATTCTTGTAAATTTGAGCACAACCATAATGAACAATAACCTTGGTTTTACCATTGTTTGAAGTAGGAAAAACACTTACAACACTATGACCAAGACGCTTAAAACAAACGGCACAAGTATCAGTTTCACCAATGCTAATTGATTGATTCTTCAACTCAAGATATTCATCTTGGATTCGGACGAGTTCAACCTTTGAAAGGGAAGATTCCATTTTAACTGTCCTCAACTCCGATGTGGCCGATCTGATTTGTGATGTTAACATGGATTGAAGAGAATTGATTGAAAATGATGATGGTATAAGTTTTAGTACATTCATAATATCCATTCGAGACCCCTGAGTTGATAGTAAATCTAAAGCGGCCTTTTCGAGAGTAGCGTTATCAACATCATGACCAGTTTCTCCTCCTAAGTACAATTCTAATAATGAATTCAATACTTTGCTACCCTCAACTGGATTTTGTTCGTAAATCTCAGTAGCGTATTCCCTTGCCCGTTCTCGATGCTTTAATTCGAATACAATAAGAGAGAGGGCCTTCTTATGTTTGCCCTGTCGACATAAAAGTAGGACTCTAATTTCAACCCATTTGGAATCCTTAGATTTAGTTACCTTTGGTAAAGAAGTTAGAACCCTTTCAGAAGCATAATTGCTCGTTGAATCCTTTAAGAAAGCAATTGCCTTATCGAATGTCTTCATGTCATCGGGATTCTTTTTGATAAGTTCAATATATGATAATAAAAGGTTAGTATGAAACTTTATAGATTGATCCTGGTGATGATGAATGAGATGCTCTAAATAGTAAATGCATAGCTCAGTAGAACTTTCTTTCAAATACTTGAACACTTCTAATCTTGGTAAACTTTCTGACTCTGCGGAATCTTCTATGAATATATCGCAACCATACTTTAAATTAGCTTCAATGGGCTTTTTGGCAAATTCAAAAATAATATCAAGATTATTTTCATCAAGCCTTTGCAAATATCGAACTAAAGGTTCAAACCCATCAGGATTTAAGCGCTCGTCACTGGACTCACTAGAGACATCTATTGACACATCTTGTTGAGATGACGTAGTGATCGATATTGATTTATCACCAATACTTTGTAACAATTCCAATGCTTGTCTATGTAAATTTCTAGCATAATAGAAATCAACTAATTCAGTCCACTTATCGTTGGATTCCAATAATCTTTGAACCACTTGAGGATCACATTTATTTTGTACTCTTAATAATGGACCAATAAGACCGGGATTAATTTTCATATAACATTTAAGAAGAGTGGTATCGATTAAAATCGCCGCATTATCAAGATCCGAGCCGTAAAAGTCCGCTGATAAATGAATACCATTGAATATCAGTAATTCACTTTCTTTTTCTTTACTATAAAGAGATAACTTAGACACCTTTCTTCGAGCATCAACCAAATATGATAAGAGTGCTCGTAATGCAATAACTCTGGTATCACCTGTTCTATTTTTCTTTTCAGATAAAATGGAAACTGTAGATGAATCTACCGGGGATGACTTAGAAGATGATTTAACTTTCGTAGAGTCAGAATGTAAACTATCCGCGTCGTTAGAATGAATTGAAGATTCACTATGATTTGGTTGTCTTTGCAAAAGCTCAGCAGTAATACCATCGGTTTCATTAGACCCATTTTCATTAATCTTACCGCTGTCCTGGTCTTCGGGAAGAAAGGACGAGTATAACGGTATAACATCATGCGGACCCGCTGAAACATCAATAAATAGGGATATAGCCTGTTCATACCTTTCCTTGATGAACAATGACTTTGCCTTTTTAATTTTCAAGTCTCTCATTCTAGAATCCTTGTCAGTAACCCATATACTAGCAATAGTTCCCAAAAGAGAAATTGCTTCATCGGTATGTCCTTGATCAGCTATGGAGTCGATAATTTCACTATAGTTTCTGGGAACAAGTTTATAAATCGTAGTAGAATCGGCCAAATAAACAAGCCGATTACTATTAAAGAAAACCTTAGCACCACTGATTGGTATGCTTTGAAGTAAAGTAGTGGTCACAGGATTTCTAACTTGTATACTTTTCGGTAGAATAGTAAGTAGATAGGGATACGCAAATTCTAATGCTGAGGGGTTGAAGGGTTTTGAGAATTTTAGCGACGAAGATGGTTTATCCAATATTTGACCTGATCGAGAAACAACCAGACTATTATTATCACTTACTAATAGAATACCCGGATTGATCAGGTCATCATTTAGATTATTGTTGACATTCACATGGGAGAACATGCTTTCATTATCGTTGACAGTTGAGTATCGTAAACTCGATCTTAAATCAGAATTTATAGATCCTAAGGGGACAGCTATTGGTCCTGACTCACGTGTACCAAAGTTCACATAGCTGCCAAGGCCCATACCAAACCCATTGCTTGTTGAACTCTGGGAAAATTCACCTGAAAGGGTAATGGGATTCAAACGTAGCTCTTCATTATCAAAGTTAAGAATAGCAAACCCGCCAGAGTTAAAACCTATGATTATCTGTGATACGTCACCCCAAACTGTCCATGCTAAACTGTAGACTTTATCAGGAGTGGTAATTTCACGAATATCTGTAAACTCTCCATCAATCCACTCATAGCTGATCAGTTTATTCTTACCGACTGCAACTACCAGTCGAGATACAGATGATGTGGAACCTAAAGACTTATCGGTAACAACGACACCGGTAGAAAAGATTGCATGGTTAGTACCCCTTGTTTGCGGTAATGTTTGAGAAAACTCTAAAGTCGAGAGAGTATACACTGATACAATTGATCCGGAAAGTATAAGAAGAATGTCAGCATCACGTAACACGAATATTTTATCAATGGGTTTAGATTTATAAGAAAGCTTTGGGATTGATGTTTTCAATACTGTAGAAAATACCGAACCCTTACTGGCCTTCCCCTGTGTTATTGTCGCACTATCTGCCGCTGATGGACTCGTAGTGTTGTTATGTTGAGGAGCCTGGGGTGTAGTAATTGGAACATCAGAATACTTTCTTTGATGATCAATTTCAGTCGTGTCCTCAGTTTCCGTATCGTCTACTTGATAAATATATAAACTACCAATGGTAGTTCCGACCAAAAGCTTATCCCCATATGCACCCAGACTGGAAACACGTTCAGATTTTGACGAGGCCTGTTGAAGAGGCAATCTTAGCAATGGTATCGGAAGAATTGCGGATGCCATTATGTATATATAGGTATCTTGAAGATGAAAAGAAGATGACCGAGAATGATTGTAGATGATGATAAGTATGCGCCTTCTTCTATAAGTCCTTGGTCCAATTGGCAATTAATGGAATAATTTGCATTCAAACCGATATTATTATTCTATCTGTAATCATATACCGATCTTCGAATTCGGCGAAAATGAGAATAGACAGATCAGAATGCCGAATAAAGAGTTTGTATGTGCCTCCGTGTTTACCCCTTTTGGTGGGAAAGATGCTGTAATCGATCTTGGGATATATATATGTAGGTACATAACATGAGATTTTTGAACCCTTCACACCTGTCAAAATCAACAGAAATAACACGAAAATGAAGGATTCTCATCAGAAAGACACTGAACTATCGGCTTCGAAACTACTAGCTCATCATTTAACATTACAGACGGACCGCGTTGAGTATTCCGAGACTCTTTCTAAACAGTTTGTCAGGGACGTTAAGTCAATTCCAAAGGCCTTTGATGATATCATGCAGGATAAGGCACAGATACTTCATAAGAATCGTCAATCTATTGCCGCTCAGGGCGATAACCTGAAAAATCAAACTGCTTCCTTGGCTAGACAAACTAAACAATGGAGCCAATTGGCAAAGAATGCTAATTCTAAGCTAAGAGAAGCTGGGGATATACAAAACTGGGCTGAATTGACAGATAGAGATATTCGTATTTTAGAGGAATGCATAAAATTGAAGAAGAGTC
The DNA here is from genome assembly GCA_030563525.1 of Nadsonia commutata. Lineage (NCBI taxonomy): Eukaryota > Fungi > Ascomycota > Dipodascomycetes > Dipodascales > Nadsonia > Nadsonia commutata. The sequence continues at coordinate 62,460 of JAKUCD010000059.1, forward strand.
AGATATGAAATCCTATAGAGATAAGCTAAGAGACAAAATTAACAAGGAGAAGAGAAGCATTTCTGAAAACTGCACTCTGAAAGGAAGATAAAAAAAATAACATGGATTACATTCATTATTAAGAAAACAAAACCATCAATCAACTAATCAAAACATCAAAAATTAAACAAAAACATGTATGTGGAAAGAAAAAAAATGTGGAAAAAAATGCATTGTTTTAAAAGTACAAGATTAGCTTTTCATATGTTGAGATCTTATAACTTAATCCAATAAATCAGTCATAAAGTCTCTCTGGGTAGGTAAATTAGTGAACCTCCAACCTTTTGCGATAATATTCAAGGCGTCTGATAGTTTCATAGATTGATTACCCTTGAAAGGTTTTCCCTGAATCACAATTTGATCGTAGAATAAAATATGTGAACTGGAGGGGAAATTTTTCAAGCTTACAGCTTGAGGTAAAGTAGAAACCCGATTCGTTGCATGTCGGAATTCAAATGCATTTTTATGATGTGGTTTATCGTAATCATTATTAAAACCAATATCACTTTCATCATCATCAGAGTCCTCATCATCATTATTATCATTATCGATATCGCTATCATTATTGTCATTATAATTTTCATTTTCTTCGAGTGAATAACCACGAATCCAATCATCTCTCTGCTTAACCCATCGTTGACTTGTAGTATCGGCATCAAAATCGGTTGAATCAGGCAATCTTGGTATTCGACGATTAGCTTGAACTCGCCTAACGGGGACACCATACCATGTCAACGACTCTGAGGAATAAGGATCATTATTAAGACGATTTGGCATATATACCGATGAACCGCTATGATTTAGCGATAATTGTAATTGTTCAAATAAAACAGTATCGGCTAATTCGCGTGATCGACATTCAAAGGTGATACCACCATTATACCTACTAAAACAATCATTTATTCGGTATAATACCTTACTAGTTAATCCCTTTGCTATTCTAAGAAACTTGGCATCAGCCACATTGAAAGTAAATGATTGAACAGGGATATCATTGTTGTCGAGTTGAGCGGACTTTTGACGATTGAAGAAGAATTTTAGTTTACTGATAAAGCTGGCGGAACCGAAAGCTAAACCCTTCTCACAATCTGGTCGGCATTTGAAACCATTCAGAGAAATGTTCGCTCTGTAGATGGTTTTAGGTGAGGGTGGCACAGTAGTAATATCCTTTTTATAATTCTTTTTGTTCCCCGTTTCAGCATCCTCCAAATTACAGTTTTTATTTTCTTTACTTGTAAAACTGTTTTGTACGGCTTGCACATGATTACCGACGGGAGCCATTGAATGTTCAAGACCACTGTTAGTACGAGAGGAGCAGTCAGCCCTAATAATTTTGATTTGAGGTATAACTTTAAACCCCTGTAAGCGGCTACAACTACCGTTTGAGTTAAAGGTAATATAAGCCACAGGATCTGATTTTTTAGTTGCTGCTTCATTGTCAGCCATTAAACTAGGCTGACTCTTCGAGAATATACGAGAAACTTTAGTTATTAATGAGTGCTTTTTACGCAAGTTACCAACCTTTGGTCCAACGGAAACTAACCCATCAGATCCCAGGTTATTTGCCCCGAGGGACGTTTGTGAAGAAACATCAGGATTAGGTGATTTCACGGAGGACCCCACTAAACTAGACTGATTGAATGACGACGTCGAGGAAAAGACGCGAGTTATCACCTCATTAGGATGAATAGAGGCATTATGCTGATAGTTACTGTTAGGTATAGGAATAGACACTAAACTATGCAAAGATTTATGTTTGAACTCGTTTAAATCGTAATCTTTCAGTGAGCGATCCCGGTTTTCGGCGTCGTTTGAGTCATGTTTGAGCGTATCTTGACCAGGTTCAGCGATCCAAGGAAGTGAGTATTGAGATCCGGAGATACCGACACCAATACGGTCGATCGGTAAGAAAGTAGATGAGTTAGACATGGGCCACAAATGGGTTGATATCGAGTGATCCGGAGTGAGAGTTATGCGGGGCCGCAATGGATGCTTCCGAAGCCTCTCAAAAGTGGTGATGCAGCATGCGGCAGCACACTTATCGGATCGTGTCGATAATGTACGATCATGCCCTATTTCAAACAAAGCATGTTAATATCAGAATAACGATAATGATTTCAATATGAATAATAAAGTATATAATAAAATTCAATCTAAACTAATCCTTTATACTCTTCATATATTATTCTGTTTAAACAAATGTGCATATTTACTAGTCCAAGAATCGGACCAAGCATTTGCTCTTTCTAATTTATTCATATTACCAAATGTCTCGGACCACTCACCGACCCTTTGACGTTTATAACCAATTAAATTTTGTGATTTACCTCTATCGACAAAATCAACATTTTTAATCATAAAACTAACCCCATCATGCGGAGTCAACCATGATCTACTATTCATACCATAACGATAAGTACTGTGGTATTGTTCTAAACGAGGTAAAATATGTAATGTCACTAATACGTCCTTATTGGGCAACGACATACAATCCTCATTTATGAGTTCAGCTAGTTGATTTAGTGAATCAGGTTTGATATTAAGAGTGAAAAGAGTCGCTGGTGATAATGATTCAGGTTTGAATTCGTCATCTTGGTTTGTCGAAGAGTCTTCGATTTCATTCAAGGGTGTATTCAAGGGTGTATCCTCATCTTCCTTTGGGCCCTCCATTTCCTTAGCGCCCTCAACTTCCTTAGAGCCTTCAACTAACTTTTCAATTTTATTCTCTGTTTCACCATTATCGTTCTTATTCTTTGAAATCTCCTTTTCATTAATTTTATCATCATTTTCTTTTTGAGCTTCTTGCACTTCCTTTCCTGAATCTACCAAAACTTCAACGTCGGTCTTAGCAACTTCAGCAGACTCTAATAACTTATCCCCAATCTTGATTAACTCCGACTCGGACACTTCAGAATCAGTTTTCTCAGAGACAACTGTACCAATATCCGATTTGCCACCATCCTTTAAGATAACACAAAGATCACCATCTTCGACCATTGTGATACCTTTATCGACATTGATTGTTATATCACCATCTTCCTCCAAAGTTAATGTAGCATTACCGTCTTCTAACTCTTCAGAAACCGCATTATCAGGTTTAGTATCGACAGTTGCAACAATATCGGTATCGTTGTCATTGGTAGGGCTGGCAACCGCGGTATCAAACTTTGTATCGGTACCATCATCATCACCCGCAGCGTTATTAACATTCAGGTTATCATCACCATCCCCTGATGGTTCCGATGTCTTTTCCTTTTGCGTCAATTTTGGTCTCATAGATTTACTAAACCATCCACTATGATACAAAGCGGCAACAATATCACTATCATCAGTATAAATATCCGTACCCCAAATTTCACGTTTAATAGTCCTAACATTATTCCTAACATTAATATATTTCGAGGGGATGAGAACATCAATAATACAATTCTCCTTACCGTCTAATCGAGGTAAACAAACATCAGGTTTAGTGAGGTCAGTAAAGGCTTTATAAACAACTGTACCTAAATGACGATGTGGGAAATTTTCAACACTGGCTAGGACTGATCCATTGGAAATTGTAATTTCGGATTTAACACCAGAAAGCCCAACGAATCCAAACTCAGTATTACTGTCTCTTGAAATACCGGCAGCGGAGTAAGAATCATTAACGGATGATACTTGTTGATACTGTTGATGAACTAACTTTTGATGATGTTGGGCATGTTGAGTATATTGACGATGTTGATGAAACGGTTGTTGGAGCTGCTGTTGTTGTAATAGATGTTGTTCACGTTGTGTGTGTTCTTGTTGCTGTTGTTGTTGTTGTTGTTGTAAATGATGATGATGTAATAACTGTTGTTGTAATAACTGTTGTTCCCGATGATGTTCTTGCTGATCCTTTTGATCCTGTCTCTGCCTTTGTAATTGTATCTCCTGCTGTTGCAATTCATCTTGTTCCTTTTGTAATTGTACCTTTTGCATCTCCTTTTGTTCTTGTTGTAAATGAAGTTGTTTTTGTAATTGCAAATCTTGTTGTTGCTTTTGTTGTTGTTGAATTTGTAATTCTTGCTGATGCTGATATTCTTGCTTTAGTTCTTGTTCTTGTTGTTGTCTTCTTTGTTTTAATTCTTGCTCTTGTTGTTTTTGTTCTTGAATTTGTCTATCCTGTAAATGTTGTTGATGATGTCGATGCTCATGCTCCTGTTGTTGTTGTTGTTGTTGTTGTTGTTGTTGTTGTTGTTGTTGTTGTTGTTGTT
>JAKUCD010000060.1:0-66167 GCA_030563525.1 Nadsonia commutata
GCCGTTATCGTATAGTGGTTAGTACACATCGTTGTGGCCGATGAAACCTCAGTTCGATTCTGGGTGACGGCATATTTTCCGAAAAACCCTTCTTATTATCAAGAAGGGACGTTATTCTTTTTCAACGGAGTCTCCGATATAGTTAATAATTTTTAACCAGTTTTTTTGAAATCCGAGTTTGGAAAGTAGTGGTAAGTAACAAAGAACTGAAACTGTTATGTTTTTGATAAGCAATCAGAACCATTCCATTCATATTGAGTTGCCGTTATCCAGTACGCCACCAACACAATAAAAGACTTTCAATGAAATTGTTCCTCTGACCATTAACATCTTTTGAGATCTTGATTTCTCGTATACTCTAAACCTCTTCCGCAACCCAGATACTTTAATCATTCTAATTTGGATTGAGTAGAATACACTAAGTATGTATATTCATAAAATGGTTGCAAACATGACAAGATGTAAAAATATAAAATGAATACAGATATTTTTTTCAATTATACTCCCCAGTAAATGATTTCCCGACTCGTTTTTCACCCCTGGACGCGAGTGATTTGATGGGGCTTACTCACCCGAGAGAAAGCAACGAACAATCATATTTGGAGGTTTATATTATTATTATATTCATTTTAAATCATATATAAGATTTCTCCCATTTGAAATTGACGTGGACACATTATGAAGAGCATGTTCCGATAACCTATCGGAAAGCGCCGGCGCGAACGGAAACTGACTATGGGAAAATGACAATGCTAATTTGAGCCATTATGCTATCGCGAATTAAAATATGACGATCAGAAAATGCCGACGTCGTAGATAATGTACTCAATTTAATTCTTCAGAGTGACTTTCTCGCTCACTTTGCTCACTCACTCACTCACTCATTTTACGAAACTAAACTCCTTCTCTAATTCCATAATCTTCCTAACTAACCTCTCATGACCTAATGAACTGCCCTTTATTTTCACTAATTCCTCTGATAAATTATACAATGTTGCCCTTAATTTATCGTCTTGACCCGGATCATAACCGGTATTGACTGTTGATGTCATATCGTTACCAGTTGATGATGATGACGGCTGGTAATTACCAATATAATTGATGGAATAAACATCATCGTGAAGTGGTTCGGTGAATTCAAAAGATGAAGATGAAGACGAAGTCATATTTGCTAAGATTTGTGATTCAAGCTAAATTAATGTTAGTACTAATCAGTGCCATATACATGTATGTATATCCTAAACTTACCGTCTTGGATTGTGAAATCATGCTAGTACTTTGAGCCTTGGCATTTGATTTCAATTCCTTAAGATACTTCTGCTGTTTTTTCAAATCTTTTTGTTGCTCAATTATAGTTTTCCTTAAAACGGTTATTTGATCTAATGTGGCCGATAATGATGCCTCCAGGAATGTCTAAAGAATCGTTAATAAAAGTTATTCATACTGGGGTTTTCTTCTTCTTTTGGTTAGATACTCACATTTTGATTAGCCATTGACTCATATTTAAAGTACCGCACTTTAGTTGATTTTGGTACTAAAACACGAGGCAATCTCTGTTTTATCTTATCATTAATTATACTCAATTTCCTCTGAAGGTTGCGTTGTATTCTTTCATCATCTCCATATTTACCAATGGTCTGTAATGTTGATTCAGATAAAATCTTAATAACTTCATCCCTAGCGGATTCGGATAATACATCCCATTTTTGTTTAACTGATTCTTTTGATACTTTTCTTTCAACCGTTTTCAAGACACCATGACCAGTTTTATCCTGCTGTTGAAGATTCTTTGGCGGCCTACCACGTCTTTTAGGTACCATTGCCACTGATTGTGACTCAATTATCGGAGTCTTATCGTTAATTTTCTTATTATTATTATTATTATTATTATTTTTATCTTTCTTATTAATTTTATTATACTTCTTCTTAACTTTGGGTTCATTTACTTCCTCATTAACTTTCTCATTAATTTCCGATTTTTTCCTCGTCTTGGTTGGTATCTCAGGTACCGGTTTTGAAACTTTATCCATTTGAACTCGACGAGTATAACGAGGTTTTTCAATCTCATTTTCAGTTGTCATTGCCATAGTTGATGTTGTTGCTGTTGATTTCTTAGTAACCTCGGGCACTGGGTTTGACTCAGATTTAACTTCAAAATCACCATTCCTCGATGAAGGTATTATTTTACGTGGTCTACCTCTTTTACGTACCGGAGGTACCGTATTTTCACTATCATTATTATTTCGAGCCGCGTGGCCAGAGTTTACCTTCTTATCGACTGCCATTATAAAATAAAATAAAAAGAGATTGAATTGAAGATGAACGAAAAGATATAGAGATAGAGTATGATTCGAGTCTTGTATATATATTGAAATCGAGAAAGAAAGGCTGAGAAAAAAAAGTTGAAGTTTACTGAGGAACGAAAAAAAAAATGTACTGGTGAAAAAGAACTTGAGATAAATGAAGCCACAGAGTTGAAAAAGATAAACAGGTAATATCAATATTAGCAATCTCTAATGTATCAGACAATGATAGAAAACGTTAAATTACTGACTCCAAAACCTCGCAAGTAAACCGTTTGTGATTGATGAAACAAGATCAGGATTATATGCCAGTGGAGCGCAGGAAGTTGATTTTGAACCGTTGGGATCACTCTTATCCTTTTTTACGTAATCAAAGAGGAACAGGGCCTATATCGAAAGCTTTTTATAGTCACATATTGCCACTTTTTTTATAAACTGGTTTATTATAAATATATATATATACAAGAATCTAAATCTATAGATGGAGAAACAGAGGTGGGGGAGAACTAAAAGAAACTACTCCAAGTAATATTACTTTCTTTCTCCTTTTTCTCCCTGGCGTCTCTGATTTGTTTAGTGTAAAACCAACCGTAGAATATGCCAATCAAGGAACCACCTAAATGACCAGCATAATCGAAACGACCAAATTTCCAAATAACGCCAGCGGCATTCCAAGCCACTGAACCTAAAAATAAGTACCATGCGCCAATAGGGAGTGGGATGAAGAAAAAGCTTAAAGCGGTCTTGGGGAAAATATATGAGAATGTTCCCACTGCTGAGAAAATAGCACCACTTGCCCCCAAACTGGGGATACCGGTAAATGTACCAGCAAAAAGAGGGAATGCAATAGAACCTAATGACGCGAATGCGGCACTACTAAAGTACATTTGAGTAAAATTTACTGGCCCAACCACTTGACATAATGTTGCACCAAATTGGTATAATACAAACATATTCATACCTAAATGAAAAAATTCTTGATGACTAAACGCGCTACCTAACATTTGCCATTTATTAAAACTTTGATCCATTTGCAATAACCCGTATCGATACATGTAACGGTATAAACTTGGGGCCTTCCATAATAGGAAACCAATACCATTAAGGGCCATAAGACCGTATACCAATTCACGAGGGTGATGATTAAACCATTTCAAAGGAGTGTATTTGAATAACAACGGACTGATAACGCATGAACCTAAAAATACACATGTAGTGAATATTAAGGGTGTCTTAAGTTTACGCCAAATGAATGACTTATTATAACCAGGGCCCCCTGAACCGGGCCTGAAGCCGGAACTCCAACTAGAACCATCTTCATTACTATTAGAGGCTTTACGACCACCAACTCTTTTACCACGCCAATAAGTGGCATAACCTCGTTTTGCGGCCATACGCATCATATTAAACGAACCCATAGCGAATGAACCATTATGACGATCTAATGAATTCCAAGAACGAGTTTCATTCCATGATTGAGCTCGATTTCTCAAATATGACCATACATCCGAATTCAACTTGTTCATTTGGGGACGGTTGGTGATGATTGATCGATTTTCAGCGGATCGAACGGATAAACTCATTCGACTGCCAGGGTTACGAGCAAAAAATTTAACATTATGAACCACAGGAGTTCGTAGATTACTGACATTACTTAGGAAAAAATACTTTCCCGGTTGATGAATTATTGACATCTTGTATGGGGGGCGTGGGAGTTGAAAAGATGACGAAAGGATGAAACGATCTGAGTTGGGAGTTTGAAGCTGCAATATAATATAGATGCTGCGCGGAACCTTGAATTAGTAATTAACCAATCTTCTATTGGTTTCTATTATCCTGAGCGCAGCGAAGGGTTGTGAAGGATTGTGAATTATTCATAAGGTTAATTGTATACATTATTAAGATGACGGCCGAATCCCAAACTAGGAATGGTTATAGCACCGGTTCAAGAGAGACTGATGTTGGCCATCAGCGCGGATCATTCATACCCTCTGGAAAGCCCCACAATTCAAATTTTCCAGGTTTAAAGTATTGGGAATTAACTTAACTCGAAAAGCGGTTTTTGGAAAGCATTATTTCGAGCTTCTCTAATGACTGCACTACTTGCTAAGGATCCTCTAACTCCATTGTTCGCACAAGATAGACATCCCCAAAACGTCAACCATATTTGAATGACAATAATATCTGCTAAATCATCTATCTAATAGTCAATACAAACCTTGAGAACGTCTCTATCACCGTTTCTCTCAAAAATTTCAAATCTCCTCCTCGAACCCCCTTTATTAACCATTCAAAATTTACTTTCAGCTGATTGGCCCGATGGTTTAGTGGTATAATTCTCGCTTAGGGTTTCTAATCTTATTTGCGAGAGGTCCCGGGTTCAATTCCCGGTTGGGCCCATCACTCAATCTTGATCCCTTGGCCCAGTCGGTTAAGGCATTGTGCTAATAACGCAAGGATCAGCGGTTCGAATCCGCTAGGGATCATCTTAAGCCTAGCTAGCTCAATCGGTAGAGCGTGTGACTCTTAAAATCTATTTCTAGAATTAAAGCCATCACAAGGTTGGGGGTTCGACCCCCCCGTTGGGCTTTTTTTGGAAAGAAATATTCTCTCAAGTAGTTCGTAGGATCGTTATTTTTTAGCCTTTTAGAACCCGTATATATCTTTATCATTAGCTAGATTTTTCTATTAACTCTCTAAGATTAAACAACACGAGTGTTTTAATAATTAGTTAGAACTTCGAGATTCGAATGCTTCTGTTAAACTAACATCCTCATCACTTCATCTTCTGAAACTACTGTGTGCGTAAATCTAAGAAACTTCGTTTCTTCACATTACTCCATGAAATGATGTTTCCTTTCGTTTCATGCTACTTGATTTTAACATCAATCCCTCGGTTTCAATTTCAGTTAGTTTTTGTATCCATTCCTATAGTACATAGCCATTAAGATTGATCTATATATTTTCTGTCTAAAATCAAAAGGCCGATTTCGAAGTGAAAAAGGAAACAAGATTTGAAAGCAGAGGGTGAGGGTAAGTTGAGATTCTCATCTAGGTATAGATGTGTCATTTTATAATAGTTTTCTATGGCATGAGATTATATTCAATTTGAAAAGAAGTTAAAATTGGTTAAGGTTTCATTGTTTCGAATTCAAAACTTTGATAAAAAATGGAAAAACATATTCGCCGGTGTTGTGTTTTTTCCTCAGAACAGAAAGTTTGAGAGCAACGGCTTACAGCCGCACATTTTAGTCCTCTCCGCCTTTAGTTATAAATAAGAATTGGTCGCTCAATTAAGTCCGAAGAGATTATACAAATTGGCGCCCAGTAAAGTGGTGTTAAAGGTGTGAATATCAAAACTTCAAGACTTTGAGAATTAATATAGTATTATGATCGAAAGCACGTACGTATCTCCAATTGGGGATATCATACTAATCACGGAGGATAAATCAAGCGCTGTAATAGCTGCAGTATGGGAGGATCAAATTCCGTTATTAAACAAGTGGAAGTTTGAAAATATTACAATTTATGGAAAACATGGCAAGAAAGATTTAAATGATCATGCGAGGCTTCTCTTAGATAAATACTCCAAGGGTGTGGATATTCAAGCTCTTTCCAAAATTGATATTAATCTTTCGCATGTTAAACCGCAATATCTCAAAGTTTACAAAGAGTTATTGCTTGTTCCAATGGGTTAGACTAGATATTACGTGGACATTGCCAAATGTCTTTCCAACAAGAGCTTAGCAAGATTCGTCGGAACTGCTAATATGCTTAATACCCTACTATTACTGATTCCTTATCGTATTTTGAAGGCAGATGGAGGGCTTGAAGGCTATTCAGGTGGACTAAAACGTAGACAATGGCTTTTGTGGCATGAAAAATTGGCATTCAGCCGATAAGATCAGGGTGTTTCAGTGGAAAAGATATTCAACTTTCAACCTTCATTAATTACAAAATTACTACAAGGAAAGATAAATCTTATAAAAGCTGCTTTATTGAAATCATATTCAACTATATAAATCACATTTTAATGGTGTTCCATATTATCAAATAAAAGTGTATGAAAAGATCTAATAAAAAATGACATATTTTGTTATGAACAAGGGAAACAGAACAAAATAGTAATTAAACAAATAATAATTATTAAATGTGGGATTATTAAATAAATAAGAAGCCTAAAGTTAAAGTCATGCAGAGCACGCTAACAGTCGAGCTTAAACTTAATGTCGTAGAGCCACTGGATTGAAGAATTCCTTCAGAGTTAACTACGCCAGAAGTTACAGCGTTGGAACCAGAACCAGCGTTGGAACCAGAACCAGCGTTGGAACCAGAGCCAGCGTTGGAACCAGAGCCAGCGTTGGAACCAGAGCCAGCGTTGGAACCAGAGCCAGCGTTGGAACCAGAGCCAGCGTTGGAACCAGAGCCAGCGTTGGAACCAGAGCCAGCATTGGAACCAGAGCTAGCGTTGGAACCAGAGCCAGCGTTGGAGTCAGTGCTAGAGCCATTGTTGGAACCAGAGCCAGCGTTGGAACCAGAGCCAGCGTTGGAGTCAGTGCTAGAGCCAGCGTTGGAACCAGAGCCAGCGTTGGAGTCAGTGCTAGAGCCAGCGTTGGAACCAGAGCCAGCGTTGGAATTTGAGTTAGAGCCTGAATCACTGTTAGAACCTAAATCATTGTTGGATGACGAGGCAGTGCTATTGGCATTAGGTGTCTTATTAGCTTTGGCGGTGCATACAGGGCAGGTAGTAAGTGTAGAAGTTTCCACCACTGTGGCAGTAACAACCTTGGAGTTTGAAGTGTAAATAGAAACGCCAGTCTTAATAACAGAAATAGTGTAAGTTACTTCAGCTCCGCTAGAATGCGCTTCCGCAGTAGGACAAGTGGTAATTACCTCAGTAACGGTGTCAATGGTGGTAATAACTGAATCACTGTAAGTAATTGTTGTAGGAACAGTGTTAGTCACCGTGATGGTCAGTGTAGGTGTGGAACCAATTTGGAAAGAATCAGTACCAGAGTTGGTAGCTTCAGACAAGGCAATAGATGTAGAATTAACGGGTAAGACAATAGAACTGGCAGAGTAAGAAGAAGATGCGACAATATTGGTGGAAATACTAGTGGGAACACCAGTAGCAACATCAGTGGAGATACCAGTAGAGATGCCAGTAGCAACACCAGTGGACACACCAATGGAAGCATCGGTGGATACACTAGCAGAAACACCAGTGGAAATACCAGAATTGATAGTTTCAGAAGAGATGGTAGAAGAGGCGGAGATTATAGCTGAATTGCTATTAATTTCTGAGAGTGTGGATGAAGAACTGTTAGCATTAACAGAGACGCCAGTAGCAACACCAGTGGACACATCAATGGAAGCATCGGTGGATACACTAGCAGAAACACCAGTGGAAATACCAGAATTGATAGTTTCAGAAGAGATGGTAGAAGAGGCGGAGATTATAGCTGAATTGCTATTAATTTCTGAGAGTGTGGATGAAGAACTGTTAGCATTAACAATAACATCAGCGGAATCCCAGCAAAAAGGAGGAAGAGAGCTATCGGTGGAAATAGTAGTTTCACCTGAAGCAAATACAATTGTAATAGGGATCAAGATACCGCACTCAACGTCACGCTTTTCTAAGCCAGAAAATTCAATATCTTGCTTGTAACTATAGTTAATAATATATAAACCGGAAGCTTCATCAAAAATGGAGGAGTATGATTCAGTGAGCGAAGAATCCGTGGCTCCAAACATGGCAAGCCACCAACCATTAGGCTTCGTCAAGTAGGAAACGATAGAAATAATCCAGTTCAAACCATCTGATGATGTAGCAGAAACACCAGTTAAGCCACCTTCGAATGGTTCACCATCGATATTTCCGGAGAAAATAATCCCAGTAGGAAAAGCAATATTAGAAACATAATAAGGTGCGGTCACCACATTAGTGGGGAATGAAGAGGAGGCAGAACTTGTAATCTGGGGAGGGGCAACAGTAACTGATTCAGAAACATCGGAAGTCATACTAAGTACACTGGCAGCTTGAGAAGAGGAAATAACAGTAGAAGAATCACCGACTTCGGAAGAGGCAATTTCAGTCGACGAAGCGATAGCTTGGGAAGAGAAAGCACCGTTAGAAGAAACAGTAATATTAGCAGAAGTGACATCAGTGGGAGACGAAACGGCAATTTCGGAAGAAACAGCAGAAGAGACAATAACTTCCGAAGAAACAGCAGAAACAACATTTTCTGAAGAAACAATAGAGAAGACGTCGGATTCAGAAGAGATGGCGGCTGAAGAGAATGCAGCTGAAGAAATGACAGCCGAAGAAGCAACTGAAGAGGAGACAGAACTAATAATCTGGGAAGGGACAATAGTAGCTGATTCAGAAACATCGGAGGTCATACTAAGTACACTGGCAGCTTGAGAAGAGGAAATAACAGTAGAAGAATCACCGACTTCGGAAGAGGCAATTTCAGTCGACGAAGCGATAGCTTGGGAAGAGAAAGCACCGTTAGAAGAAACAGTAATATTAGCAGAAGTGACATCAGTGGGAGACGAAACGGCAATTTCGGAAGAAACAGCAGAAGAGACAATAACTTCCGAAGAAACAGCAGAAACAACATTTTCTGAAGAAACAACAGAGAAGACGCCGGATTCAGAAGAGATGGCTGAAGAGATGGCGGCTGAAGAGGATGCAGCTGAAGAAATTACAACCGAAGAAGAAACAACTGAAAAGCTAATTGAACTGATTGCAACCGAACTTAAGACTTCAGTTGAGACGACAGGAAAAGAGACAATTTGTGATAAGGTTTCTGATGAGATTAAAGAAGTTATATCGATGACTTGACTTGATGACTCAATTGATGAAACGGGAGTAGAAGTAGCGATACTAGAAGAATTCCAATTAGTGGGAATACCACTGCCAGCAGAAAGATCAATGGAGGTCAAACTAGGAATATCCGAGCCCGCAGTTGTAGTATTATAGTATACCTGAGCGTTAGCAGTCGATATAGCATAAAGAGCTGCCGAAAGGTATAATAAGTCTTTACGCAACATATTAAGCCAAGGTCAAAATTGCAATGTATATTAGGGATAAGCTATTTTGATTTTGATGGCTACGATAAAGAGTGCAATCGTCCGGTTGAAGAGTGAAAAAAGATAAAGCAGAGTCTATTGCCATTGAAAGTGTGAAAGGAGAAACTTGATGTACTTATAAGGCTAGTGTCTAATCTTTTTAGCAGCTGAAAGTGAGTTATCTAGGGGCCGTCGGTACGTTACAGTTACAATTCCCAAGGGTGCAGATATCTGCGTGGCTATGCATATGACGCCTTACCTTACCATATCTACATGTATTAGACAGCGTGAGGGATTAATCTTGGCTCTGTAAAGTTTGACGTGATTGGTACCAAGGAATCTCTACCAACACCAAATCTTCGGTTTGAGGGTCTTTTTTTGGGACTGCAGACACAGGGAAAATGCACCTTTACCTTCGAGCCGCAGTAGCCCGATCAAGTAATTGGTTCCAACCGCCTTGTTAACAGCGTATGTAAGCTAGTGGACAGAAAGGTCGTCATAACAAAGGCCTAGTGGCTCAAAATCAGGCGTCGTAGCCGATTGGCCCGGCTGTCATAGCGTGGCTTCTCAATGAGGCGCCAGAGTAGCGGTAGTCTATTGAGCGGGTAGCAGGTAGCTGTACCACTGCCGGTACAGGTGCGGGTACGAATAAGGAACTCAGCCGTAGCCAGCAGACTGGAATTTATTCATAATCGAATAGTAAACCTCTAGGTACAGGGAGCGCTTTGTAATTTTTCTTTCAAGTCCTGTATGGGCCCCTTTTGGGCCGATAGGTGAGCTCTAGCGATAAGAGACGAGATTCGTAAAATGGAGACTGCATTCCTAGGCTATCTACTGATCCGTCCTTCGTATCACGGAAGATCGGTTTTAATGCTGATCCTCCATTACCTGTGCCAGTTTGGTTAGATGAAGTCGCCCATCGTGCCAGATCTGGCCAAGTGTTCAATCGGACGGTGAACCACCCGCTTGGTTCTTCCCTGCAGATGATGCTGTAGCAAGGTTGGGTTATAACCCTATAATGCAGCCCTAGGCTTATTGAGATCGCGTACTGCCTCGCAATATGCAGCCTCTGCGCTAGTTGGCATACCATACGGTCTTGGGTTATCATCGCGCTAAAAGTTAAACGATGTTTGGACGCGAATGAACTCTATTTTAGCATTCTTGAGTCGCCAGCTATCCATTCTACTTGCTTAAAATTTGTTGGTTTTGCTTTTTGATAGAATAGTTTTCGACTCGGCTTTGGTTTCCTTTTTCAGTTTTTTATTTTTCCTTTTCCTTTTCTTTGTTTCAGTTTCACCTTTAATTCTATTATTCACAGCCTGTGATTGATACATGGGTGCTGAGCTGTCAGATTTTTGGTTTCACTCCCCATTCTTTACTCTTATGTAACCTTACGTATATTTCATGTAAAATGGGGGCTGTGTTCAAAGTTGGTTAGAAACTTCTATTAAAAATATATTAGTAATTATGACGGCGGTTGTTTTTTCGCAAGGGGGGAGGGCTGAAAATATTAGGACAGCAATCGTGATCTAACATCGATACGAACCCTGAAACCCGGAAACGCCTGAATTTAACTGTTTCAAGTTTGCATCAAATTATCCAACTGCAGTCTTAAGATATTCCTGACCAGCCGCCTTAAGCCAAATTTCAGACACCACAAAACTAGATTAGAATTGACCCTTTTGTTCAGAGACAAAATTCAATAATTTTCCCTGTTTTAAATAACTAATTAAATTATTTAAAGTAATTTCTTCCATTAATTTTTGAGTTTCAATTGAATGAGTCCCCATGTGCGGAAGTATTAGAATATTTTTATTCTTAACCAATTCCGGATGGGGTTTTGGTTCAAACTCAAAAACATCAAGGCCAACGGTTTTAACTTTACCACTTGCTAAGCCATCAACTAAAGCCTGTTCATCAATCACCGGGCCCCGTGCAGTGTTAACAATAACTACATTATCCTTCATTTTATCAATAGCTTCGGCATTAATAATATGACGAGTATGAGCATTCAGAGGTACATTGATATTAATAATGTCACTAACCTTTAACAATTCTTCAAAGCTAACGTATTCTGCACCGTCGGCTAATTCCTTCGATAATCTATTACGATTATGGTAAACAATCTTTTCGAATCCTAGCGCCTTTGAACGATCTCTAACTGCACGTCCAATACCTCCCATACCTAAGATACCTAAAGTTTTACCACTAGGATCATTACCAACCGGTACATGATTAATCCATTTCTCTTCTCTAATGACTTGTGTAGCTAAACTAAAATTTCTCAATGCGCCAATCATGAGCCAAATATTAGTATCAGCAGTAGAATTATTAACTGCCTCGGGGACATGCGATACTTGAATGTTACGTTCAGTCATTGGATCGATTTCTACTTGATCATAACCGGCACCATTATGAGCAATGGCCTTCAATGATTTTGGGAGATGTTGTGCAATTTCCCCATCTAATCGACCTGTAGAGCGAAATGAGCCAAATGTACGATAAATAGCCACAATATTACGATCTTGATAATTAGTTTTAAGGGCTTGAATAAAATCATTACGATTCTTAGTCTTTAAATATTCCACATTGGCAAGTTGTTCTAATTCCTTCAATTTATCGTCGGCTCTAATAATGGGGTCAAGAAATAGAATTGTCGGTTTTGAAGATGATGACGCGGTAATTCCGCGTTGAAATTGACTTGAAAATTCTAACACATGAGGTTGAATTAATGGGCGTAAATAGCTACTAAATGAATTAAAGGAGCAAGCTAGTTTCATCTTTCTGTTAAATGAATAAATGAATGTGTTTGAGTAGATTTCAGCGTTGCTCGGTCCGAGAAATTGATTTCCCCATAAAACGCAGGCCGCTGCACGGGATTGAGTCCCACGGCTCATATACATGTTAATGAAATTGAAATCGATTAATATACAAGAAATAAAAAAATATAAACTAAATTTTGGAGGGGACAATTACTAACGGCCAAGACCAGAAGTTAATGGAGGAAACTGTCGTACTCTTACCGGTTCATTAACCGAGGAATTACGCACCGTTATAATAGGATAATTATAATCGCCATAAAGCAAATTTCGTGCCTTTTTGTAAAGTTCCTCATCTTCCGTTGTCTCATCTATGGTAATGTGTTCAATTATCTGGGTATTACCCTCATGATATCTGGGGTCAGGGCTTGAACTTTGTAATTGTGACCATCCATTTTCGGGGATATCGGAGTCGTTAGTGCCCGAACTAGAACTACTAATACTTCCACTGTTATTAGTTCCACCGTATCCATTAAGGTTGTAACTAGAATTCACTAATAATGGATAATGGTCGGGTTCCGACGAATAAGATCTTTCAGGTAACCAATATTTACTTTTACCACCATCAGCGTATCGAAGACCTTGTTTAATTTTGGCAAATTTTGCTGCACTCTCAGGATGATCAATTACAGATTCAACTGAATCAAAGTTTCGGTAAGAATAGCCTCGACCCCAAAAGGTAGATTTAAAGTCAAGAACTAAATCAACGGTACCGAAAGCATCGCTAACAGCATAATAAAGGGGTAAGCGAGCAAATCCTATCGCTGATGGAATTTGATAATCCTTGTAACTAAATGCGTACCAATGGCCTAATGCGAATCCTAACATTTCAGTACACATTAAGAAATCCTGAATGGCCTTAGCCATATTGTCTGGGGTGAAATAATCCCTATCGGGGATAAACTTAAGCCAAACTAAAATTGCAAGTATCACTCCTTGCCAATAAGAGAAAAAGATCACTGCCTTTATACATAAGAATTTTGGCATTGGTCGATAAGGTCGAAGATCATCGGCTAATGCCACCCAGAATAATCCAAGACAGTACAAGGAGATACTGACGCTAAGGTTATATATTATACCTAGCCACATATAACCACTTTTAAGTCCAATATAATTTTGCTGGTAGGTTCCAGTTAGTTTCATAATGAAAATAGCTAATCCTAAAATAGGTTTAAGCCAAGTATATTGTAAGATGCCTCGTTTGATAGTTAAAAAATGATAAGGATCACCTAAATTTAACGGAGGTAAAACATTGGTCAATGGGTATACCTGTTTATGAGGAGGTCGTCCGATATTAGTCAATATTACATTTCTTTCACCGCCTAATAAGTTGGTTAATAAGGTGAAAAATGTGTATAAGACGAAAGCCTCATAAACTTCTCTTATCGGTTCCACGATCAAGTTACCAGCTGATGAAATAAGACCTAGCCATGATGAAAGGGCATATAAGGGAATTAACAGCTGGATGCGAACGATAAGGCGTTGATCCGTCGGTTTGCGATAATTTTTCAAATGTAAAAAGATTGAAAAACAAGATATGGCAATGGCCAAAAACCCACAGGTACTGGCTAAATTGACAAGAGATCTAGATATAGATGATTCGTTAGTAAAATATTCCTACCCCGGCCAGCTTCATTACTAACTCCCATACCACGCCGGTTACATTGCCAGCCATCATCACAATACTTACTTGGGCAGCCTATCTCCACTCGCCGGAGTACTATTATCCAACATAAACCTCACTCAGGTTTGCAAATACGGTAAATTCGTCTTTCTTCCTATCGAATTGCCGTTCCATGTGCGATAACGCCGTTTTCGATCCTGCGCCAGTTCAGCCTCGTGTTTACGCTGGGGACTTTTGGGACTGGTCATTGTACATAATCGCGCATAATTCGTGTTTGAGTTTACGAAGATTCTTTTAAAAGTCAATTATATAGAATTGTATTCATTTTAGCAAGCGCGGTTGATGAACTATTAGGACTTTTTTCTAATTGATATTTTTCAAATGTGGCACGGTAGACAATTCATTTTTAAGTGATGAAAAACCTCATCTCATTAAGGCAGGGCTAAAATATAAGTAATAAAACTATTTTCCGTAAGCTATAGATACCTCATTCCTTGGTTGGGTCATTTACTCTTGTCAAGCATGGCTTAAGTGGATAGTGTTGAGTAAATTTCATTACAGAAGAGATACATCTATATCGAGATTTGATTATGTGTGAGAGATAATCATGCTCGATAAATTATTATCCCTTAAAGCTTCAATACTCATTCGCTTCATTCATGAGAAATCTTAGCCGTTAAACACAAAATCTTGAATATGCTCCAATGAAGTAAGATTATAGTAGAGAATAATTTCAATAAATGTTTTCTAGTGAAAAGCATGAGTGATTATATATATATACAGGTTGTTCAATGAGGACAGCAAAATCACTAGTTATTCATTTTATTTACTAATAAAATCAGGCGCAATGGGAGATACAACAAGAGAAAATTTTGAGTAAATATTACCGGAGGGCTTTTTAGTAATGGTGCCAATTTCTTCTGAAATTAATTTTACTTGAGCGACTAATTGTTCACGCTTTTCACGTTCTAATGGTTCTAACTTTGTCTTTGATCTCAAATCACGGTTAAGCATAATATCCTTTTTATCACCCAAAAAGATTTCAACTTTAAATCCCTTTAATAATGCATTTTCCATATCCTTTCGCTTTTTGCCCTTTAAATCAGCGGTAGCGATAGACCAAGAGATAATATGACGTTTTGGGGCTTCTTTATTGTTAGCTCTCCATTTCACAGCCTTTTTCTCTAATTTGGCCTTTTCCTTAGCATCTACCTTATTATCAATCAATGTTTTAGATTCCGCTAATTCCTCTTGTTCCAAACTGACGGCAGTGGCGGTGTTGGTGGTGTTGTTTTTCGTTTTCTTTGTCGCCGGAGAGGGAACATTAGCACCTAATCCTCTTGATTTTGCCATGGGTGAATCAAGCGATAATTCGCGAACCGTAAGCACACCATTACGAAATGAAGCTACAATCAGACAATGAGTAGAGGTATCAAGTTCAGCTAAAACGGTATTAAAGTCGGTATTTGTCTTGAATTTACCAGCTGAATTGATATAAGATACCAGACCATTCGATGGTACAGCTTCGGAAATTTGATTATTGACTAATTTGAAATAATGTGAATGATCACCGTCTGATTTATTATTGGAGTTGGCATTCCAGGATACTGATGATGTGTGAAAGTGGCCCTTGGTGATAGAGATGGTGGGTAAGCCTAATCTGGTGCTCAGTGTGTAGGATATTGAGCTTGTGTATGATGATGTACTTCTCAAAAATGAGAGTAAACGGGCTGATGATCTTAACATACTGGTTTATTGTTTGAATAAGGTCAATATTTTTTAAAAATCTCATCTAAACACGCATATTTCAGATATGAAAGAGTAGTACAGTAGGGTAATTATGATAATTAGATGAAGCAAGAAATGAAAAATAAGAATTAAACGAAATCTCAAAAAAATACTACATTGATTGAAAAATAAATTGATATTTTCATTAGCATTAAATCATTAAAAAAACTACACAGGAAAGCAAAATTAAATAAACGGCATTTCAGTTGCTGATATACACAAGAAGGCTCACAAACAAAATAAAATCAAATAAACAAGAATCAAGCATTAAATAATGGTAAGAAATTGAGAAAAAAAGTAAAAAGTAAAATAATAGAGAAAAAAAATGAAGAAGTATTCGATAAGCCGACAAGCAAATGCAATAGCTAATCAATGGTAAAAAATAACAACCCAGAAGATATCTTGCAGTAGTCTCGAGGTCCATAGATAATATTGATATGTACAGAAAAGGAATATTATTATGATCTAGATCAAACTAGACGATCGTCTAGTTCGACATATATATATATAAGTTTTTCCATTTTAGAATTTCTTTCGGGTTTTTTTTGAGTTTTTTTAAATTTTTCCGTTCTTCCTTTGAGAGAAGTCATCTAATTATTTTAAAACTTAGTAGGTACTTCAGTTATTGAGGGTGTACCGTAAAGGTAAAACTTTGCCATTTCATAAGAGGTCCATGAAATGGCGGTCGAGGGCATATTAGCTACAACTCTGGGTTTTAAACCACGAAGAAAAGCCTTGGCACCATTTTGACTATAAATATTTCTGGCCGCACCCCAAAATGAATTGATACTTCTAATTTCGGCATCATGATGAAGGCCCTTGGTTTGTAAAAAGGTTTTAATAACATCAAGGGGTGTGGTCATAGCAGCAGCGGTAGCACCCGCTAAACCACCAGCGATACAATGAACTAAGGGATCATACGCCTTGGTAGGGTTAAGCATCTTAGAGAAGTATTCATAGGTAGTGAAGTTTATGGCAGTGAAGGGGATATTCATCGCTAAAGTGGTAGGATAAGATACGTAAAATGCGGAAAACCCTTCATTACGATAAATCCACGACGCACATTCGGGTAAAGTCTTGAATCCCTTAATGTAACTTTGTTTCGGTACCGACGCGGCATTAGCAACGGTAGAAGATGTGGAAGGAGAAGTTTTGTTGATATCTATAGACGAAGAAAGTTGCATTCTTTGTTTAATAACATCAAAGGGATTCATAAGAGCATCCGATGTGATTGTCGCAGAAGCACCGGCTACCGCTGTAACAATAGGATGATGAAATTGATTTAACTCCTTTTGTTTGGGGTCACGGAAGTAAGATGAATTACCTAAATTTGATTTTACTGATTCATAAATAGCAAAATAAACTGCATGGGCGGGACCAGCACCAACAACTACCGAAGTGATACCTCTCCAAAGTGATAGCGCACCCTCAGTGGCGGAGATACGCGATATGGATGATAAAATACCATTAGATGAATTCAATTTAGCGAGGGGATGTGAGTGTTGTGATGCAACTTGCATACGAGTCTTAATAGCATCAATTGGGTACATAACGGTATGTTCCATGATACCAGCAAAGGCACCAGCAGTTAGGTTGGCGACTAAGGAGGTATTTTCGGGTAAGGCCTCATAATCGATTTCATCATCGTCTAAATCGTCAGCTGAGGGCACCACGGCGTTGAGAGTAGCAGCAGGTGAAGAGGAGGTAAATTCATTAATGACCTTATTAGAGGGCGTCGCCCGTTCAGCGGAGGCAACTGGCATTTTGTATATATGTGATTAAAAAGGGGTTGTTGAAAGAAAAAACGGGAAGATAAGCCTAATAAGCTAGTTGAAAAAGTATGTTGAATTTATGATTAGGCGAACGAGGTGTCGATAATAATATTACAAGGTGAGAAAAGACGAAGACGGTAATTTACCAGATGGACGTAGAAAAGAGAGGGAAAAAATGACGGAGATGGGCCAAAAAGGGTTTCGAATGGCAAGGTTCAGGGCAACGAAAAACGAGATATAACGGGACCAAGATACACACAAAGAGAGACTTATTCACACAGAACACACAGGTAGTATATGAACAGCGGGCAGAACAACGGTAATGATCAAAAATTGATTTTGGCAAGCGCGGAAACGGTGAACTTTCGATGACGAGTTCAGCGGGAGGTGTCGAGTTTTGAACGAAGCTACCGAAAACCGAAAAATCAGCATTAGGGCGAAGGTTTTGTTTGGTCCCAACCGGTAAATGGCCAGCCGATGCGGCGCTCCCTTAAACAGATCGTTTAGATAATTTTCAGTAGCTCATCCTAGTGTTTCTTTGGGGGATTTTTTCTTTTTTCGGTTCCCTTTGCGTTTTTTTGCATCTTTGCAGCAGGTTTGTTTTAGCCGTGGTTTTGATGTCGCGTAATTCCGCCCTTTCGGTGCATTGGCAGACCCGATGCTGCCCTTATGTTGGTGGGCCGGCGTCGGCCGAACTCCTGCCGTGAGGCCCTCCGACACTAATGTTACTTCTGGCCCAATCGGAATCTTTCTTTGTGCGATCCCGTACGCTATCCCTGTCTGTATGTGACATTGATGCTGGAGATCGTTGGTATGTGGGGGGGAAATGGGGGGGTATATTTCTACGGGAGCGTGTGTCGATGTAGTTTATTTGACGGAATATTTGTGTAGCTTTTTTTTCCGTAATGCAATAGAGTGAATCTCCTTTACCTATAGGATTTCCCAGCTGGAAAACACCATCGCCCATCGGCATTCGCGGCCTATGGGAACGTTTCAAAGATAAATCCGGGGATTGGGTGGCGGCACGTGATTCTGATCAAAATACCCCTGAATAGAAATGTAAAAATTTTGATAGATACGGTTATTTATTATTATAGTTATAATTAAAATTATTTAGAAAATTAGACCGCTTAACTGGTTTGTATTATTTTTTTTATTTTCTTAATTCTCTTTTATATTATTTACAATATGTACTACTTTTGACGTAATTAGCATCATTATACGTAATCCTCATCTAAATCACATTAACCGCCACCATAAATAAGAAAAAAAAACAGGAAAACAAAATATTACTATAAATTAACTAAATAACTCTAATTAAAAGAAGTGAAAAAACTTTTAAGGATTACGATTCGTTTTTTAAAATTAAAAGCAACTGATAAAATTAGAAATAGCTAAAAACCTGCTCTTTCTTATCAGATCCTCTTCACTCCAGGGTAACATAACCAGGCTCATATCCTGCTAATTGACCGTCCTTAACTGTTCCGACTATTGATCTTTATACATTTAACGTCAAGATTAAAATGAGAATGTATGTAGATAACAATCGGGCCTTTGGCTATGGAATAGGTGAATTGTTCGCCACATTTTTATCGAAATCGCTTTAATGCTTGGGAGGCCTAATTAGTACATATCGTTAGCGAGATTGAGAGAGAGGACCCGTCGAGTCTTTTAACATTACTTGAATTAATTGAGTGACCTTAATAATTTCTATTATGCTGGTTGGCATTCATAAGACGCAGAGCCAATCCCAATGATAGTATGGATGAAATATTGACAGTTAAAGGGATTACATCAAACAATACTAAAGATCACTCGGGTTTTAAAAAAATGAAACGACAAATGAAATGAAACAATTAATACTAAAATATCGCAAAATAAGATTGAGTGTATGTAATATATTTTTTCAGTCAAAATGACGTAATCTTCTTACTCAATCGACAGTAAAACACACACACACAAAAAACAAACGAACAAACACACATATACAAAACTTGCACATCGCACATAATAGTGTATTTGATTATGTTTTTCGATTGATCTTCTTCTCGCTACGTTTAAAAAAGATCTAATTTATAAATATCTCGGCTGATAATCTGAGAACTCTTGGCTGCTTACATAACGACGATCATCGAGTTAAACATCAAGGTTGATTTCACCGCCCCTTTGCAGAATCTGTCAAACCGCCGATTACTGGGTTGTCATATATATTCATATTATTCGGTTTTATATATTTATTTGTTTCTTCACATATCCGCAATGCACCATTCTCAATTATGGCGTGTCTGTTGGCTCTTCCTTACCGTACACGCGGCCGTAGTGCATGGCTTTTCATATCGCCGGGCAATGCCGCTGCCCAACCTTCAGCCTGTTCTTGATACTAAGATCCATACCCCAGAGGGCGAAATTTCCGCATCCTCATCATTCAGTCTGACGCTGAGGATACCACTAAACACTGATTATCGAAAGTTACAGCGTAGATGGTGGTCTACTCATGCTAATGATCATCAAAATGAGGTTGATTCTAATTGGGGGTTCGGCTACAGCAATAGCTTTGATGATTTTAGACACAATTTAGCCTCAGAGGACATATACACATATCTTACTAATAACTCTTTAACTGACGCTCTATCACTTACGGAAACTGATGATGAAGAAGTTTACAAGCTGGTACTTCACCCTAATCAGCCGTTAGCATCAAATATACAAATGTATACATTAGACTCATCCGGGGCCATGATCCCTTTTGGTGAAGAGAAAAAACAAGAAATTGAACAAGGGGAAGCACCTCGCGTATATCAGGGCACCGCTTACCGAAGAGTAGTTAGTGGTAGCTTTGTCAATCGTCAAAATCAACCTCGTCAGCCTACTTACAAATATGTTGAAGTTGGATCAGCACGTATATTCGTACACAAAACCCGCCCTTATCCTGTACTCTCGGGCACATTTGAAGTTCGTGATTCAGGGTTGAGTCTTGGGTTACCGGATTTTAGGTACCATATCGAGCCATTATCTACTTATCGAGCCACTCAGGATGTACAACACCAAGAATCCGAGGCTCCTCTGATTAAACGTGCGTTCGAAATGACTCAGTTACGTCGCAAACGAGACTTAGTTTATTTTATCGATGAAGACGATGAAGACGATGAGTCTAATCAAATGATCGCATGGCGTGATATTGATTCCGTTAATCCATTATTTAAACGATCAAAATCATCCGTTGACCCACCTGATTCAATTTTCGCTAAACCTGATCACTTATTACAAGACGAAGAGCAATTCAATCAACTAATTGACGATACAGAAAATCAATTACTACCATTCCCACTCATTAAACGTGATGATACCCAAGGTTCTGGGTCAAGTACTACCAAATTAACTGATACTATTGGTGAAATCAATGGGTGTCCTAGTATTAAGAAAATTGCTCTCGTTGGTGTAGCCGCTGACTGTAATTATGTGGCCACCTTTGGTAACCTTTCTGCGGTAAGAGAACATATTATTTCAACTTTCAATACCGTGAGTTCAGTTTATGAGGATTCATTCAAAATTTCATTGGGTATTAGTAGTTTAGTACTCGCTGATGCCGAATGTAATCAACGAAATGTATCCATTACATCTTCGGACACCAGTAGCTCCAATTCTGACGAAACCAATAATGTATCTCTATGGAATTCAGAATGTAGTAATAATGGTACTGATTTAAGTGCTCGATTATCATCATTCGCTCAATGGCGTGGTAGCTCCGATAATTTAGTTAATGATGGTATAGCCTCATGGACTCTTTTAACTGATTGTAGTCAAAGTTCAACTGTGGGCATATCTTGGATGAGTCAGTTGTGTCAATCAGTACCCTTCAAGAACGGTGATTCTTATTCTTCGGGAGTTAATATTGTGTTAAAAAATACTTATGAAACGGCAACAATTGCTCATGAAATTGGTCATACATTTGGTGCTGTTCACGATTGTACTAGTACAACTTGTTCTGATGGCCAGGGCGATTCTAATCAATGTTGTCCCCTGACTTCATCTACCTGTAATGCCAATGGTGGTTATATTATGAATCCATCGGTCAGTGGTAGTGAAGTGACATTTTCACCTTGCACTATTGGTAATGTATGTAACAGTTTGGGTTCAAATACCGTTAATAGTACCTGTTTAACCGATAACAGTAATGTTAAGCTAATTGAAACTGGCGTATGTGGTAACGGCATTGTAGAGGAGGGTGAAGACTGTGATTGCGGTGGTGAAAGTGGATGTGGCGATAATGCATGTTGTGATGCGACAACTTGCAAATATAAATCTGGTGCCGTTTGCGATCAGTCAAACGAGTTATGTTGTACTGATTGTCAATTTGCGCCAACCTCAGTGCTATGTAGATCATCAATTGGTGCTTGCGATCAAGCCGAATACTGTACTGGTAAATCATCCACTTGTCCAGCTGATTCAATTACTAATAACGGTGAAAAGTGTACCGATGATAGTGTACCTTCAAAATTCAGTTCTCTCACTTGTGCCTCGGGTCATTGCACATCACGTAATTATCAGTGCGTTACTCTATTAGCCAATACCACTATCAGTCTTCAGGGCCAAACGTTATCAATCACTGGCGCTTGTTCAGATGACTCAAGTTGTGTTTTGAGTTGTGTCGATAGCTCATTTAGTAATATCTGCTTCACCACCTCACAGAATTTTCTTGATGGTACCGTATGTAAGAGTTCAGGGTATTGTAAACAGGGTGTTTGTATCGGTGGTAAGGGTGGTACTATTTTCGGTTCTGACGGTAACATTCTTTCAGCGTTTTTCAATAATAATAAAACCATTATTATCGCTGTGGTTTCTTCCATCGGTGGGGTTATAATTATCGCGGCATTAATTGGATACTGTCGTAGAGCAAGAATAAGATCAAATGGTAAAGTTGGTGATTATTATCCCACTAATTTGAATTCTAATTCCGGTGATGTTTTCTATCCTCCACCACCAAATAGATCCAATCGGGCCCCACCTCCACCACCACCACCTGCCATGCCCCAAAACGCTTACTATCAACAACCACAATCATTCAATCAACAACAGTTCAATCAACAAGGATATAATCATAATAGTAACTATATTAACGATATCAGTTTTAATGCTCAGGGACCACCGCCATCTTATGGTGAGGGTAGATATACGCTAGATCAATGGGGGAATCAAGTTTGGATACCGAATGGTCGGTAGATATACATAAGAAAACTATATAAATATGTACAATGTACAATTTTTGCTGATGATAATAGATTGAATTAAACCAGTGCTTATAAAATGTGACTAAGAAACGTTTATTTTAGCTCGTTACAAAAAGAATGCAAAAATTATTATGATTATTTTACTCATATGATTCCTCATGGATAGAAAAAAATATATAACACGAGACAGCTTTTTCTTTTTAGGTTTTTGAACAAATGATAAGTTTTCCCTGTTTTGTAGTCGTTAAGAAAATTAAGCCGTTACGTAAAATTGAAAAAAAGAGCAATATATAATACAAAACGATTGATGATACAAAACATCGTGCCAATGAAAATAAATAGAACAAATGACCCAACAAAATCAAGTGAGACAAAAATTGGTAAAACGGAAAACCACTGAACAAAAGAAATCAATTAATGAATAAAATTACTTTGAAATTATTCAGCCAGCGTAAAGGGGAAAGAGTTGCTCTGCCTTAATTTAAATGCGTTTTTCTTTGCATCCTCCAATAATGCGTCTCTATCGGCCAATGATAACTTTCTAACGATATGATCTAATCCTTCATCATCATTAAGATCTTCAAGGTCTTGAGATAATTTTTTCAGATTAATAAGTTTAGTTTGACTACTTGGCCTTCTTCCTCCTAATAGACCATCATCATGTTCATAAAAATTAAGGTCATCGTGATCGTTAGTATTATTACCTTCATCATCATCATCATCATCATCGTCATCGTCATCATCGTCATCATCATCATCGTCATCATCATCGTTGTTATCATCATCATCATCATCATCATCATCATCATCATCATCATTATTATCATCACTATCATCAGGATAACCACCTAATTTCAGAACAATTCGATTAACGATTTCGTTCCAATCCATCATACCACCTAAACCAATATCACCATAACTGCCTACAACCTTTTCAGTTGGTTTTAGGACTTCAATCCATTTCATTTCCTCTTTAAGAATATTTAAATGTCGCCTCGTAGCAGGGTTATTATATGCATAACTAACCATAGACGGGGCCACTAAAATAGGATATTGAGTATTCCAAGCTCTAACAACATTAGTGATTAGATTATCACATAGACCCAGGGCAATTTTACCTAAAGTATTTGCACTTAATGGAGCAATAACTAAAATATCAGCCCATCGTCTTAATTCAATATGAACAACAGGATCACCTCTACCCTTCCAGGTTGACCATTCATCTTTATCACGCCAAATGCGAACATTACTAGGAATTTCACCTCTTGAAACAAAATGCTCAGCTGCTGGAGTTAATATTATTTGAATATTAACCTTTTCTCTACCGTAAATTTCTTCAAGTTTATTGATAATTTGTCTTAATTTGTTAGTTGAAATTGAACCTGTACCGGCTAATAAGATATGAAGTTTACCATCATCTTGCGGTAATCGAGGATCGGAATTACTCACAGGCTCACCAAGTAAGGGAAGCGCTGGAGTTTCACTTATACCATTAAGATTGGGGGGTAATTGCTTTTCACAGGTATCACTACCACTGCTACTGCGCACCTTGGGGTTATGTCCGACCACTTCATCTGGTAAAAAGTGAGCATGAATACTGGACTGCTTTTGGTGACTAGCACCATCCTGTTGACTATTATCAATTGGTTTATTAACTACTATGGGAGTGCTTACCGCACCACCACCACCATTCACCGTATTTTTTACCGTCGATAAAGACGGCAGATCAGTAATATCACTAGAATCAGCCATAATTGATGCTTGTATAACAGGGTTTTCAGCAGAAACTGTTAATTGAGGAACTGTATCATTAGATTTCACTTGAGGCAATGAAGTCCCCATAATAATATTTGCCATATTATAAGGGCTAGACATGGGAACAACTGCAGGGTTAACACAAGAGCCCTTGGCAAGTAATCCAGAAGTCAATTTGCTGGTAACTCCTGTAGTAATAGTAGGCCTGATACCAGTATTTGAGGCTAACGAAGATGAAACGAATTTGTTATCTTCATCATTATTTATAAGCATAGATACGGGTTTGGTAATATCAAGTTTGTTATCCTTGATCACAGGTCCCACCGTAGAGGTCGATTGGTATGGCGATTTAGTATTATCAGAATCAATATTGAAACCAGGGCGAGGCCGCGTAACTGAAGAATCTAAGCTGACTTTATTAAGATTATTATTAAAATTAAAGTTATTCATAGTACTATTAAGAGGAGTACCGTGACTTGAAGATTGAGTTGAATTATTATTGCCCACAAAAAATCCCTGTTTTGGGTGAGCTAATGTGTCGGTTGAGGGTAATAGCGCATCCTTTGTATTCGGGCTAGGATGAGGCGAAAGCGCGCTAGGCGAGAGAATGCCGGGGGTAACGACCGCCCGAGGAGATAATATACTCTTTGGCGTATTAACCGCGGATTCCGACATGTTTCGCAATATCAAAAATGACGTAAAAGTCTCTTATTTTTTAAAATTGGTATTGTAGGGGGGTGGCAAACCAGCTTTTCGACGTCGCTTCATTCGAGGGGTCAGAGAAAACTGCTGGAGACCCGTACGGGATATTACTCCGTTGTCATGGCAACGCATGGAAGAAACCCGATTATGTCATTGTATCAAAATAATAATAAGACAAAAAACGACAAAAAACAGCCCATTATGCGAAAAAGCCGATCATGCTGATTTACAGCCTCATTTTAAATATAATTCACTTGGCCTGCATTGAAGACAAACCCTTGTCCGTTTTAATCCATCGCTTTTCCAGCCACTTTTCCAATTTACGTCTTCGTTTAGACAGCCGTTTTATTGGGATCCGCGCAATTTGTACTTGAGCCCTGATACTGGTATTAGTCCAAAATAATCGAACATAATCCAATAAAGATACCACACTAGTACCATCTTGGGCTTGGCATGATATCGTATAACAGTACAGATTTCCGGTTTGATGATGGCGTTGACCGCTTAATGCCTGTATCATGGATACAAACATGGGGAACCGGGGGTAAAGCACGTGTTGAAACTCGGGTAGATGATTCTCTTGGCAAAAATAATTGTGCTATTAAATAATTTTAGTAAAATAAAACTTTGTAGTTGGGGGGTCCTTGGGGTCTCTGAATTTCTGCATACCTGTTTTTTCAATTCGGGTGTGTAAATATCAACCTCAGGAAACAGAACCACCCCTTACTCCAAGTTAGTAAATATTCTCTCATCGTTGTATATATATGTATATTTAACCTGTTTCTACTTACATGCGTCTGTACTGAATATTGGTTTGAACTTCTCTTTTGTCTGCAATTCCTTTAAGCTAATAGTCCAATTTTGAGTTAACAAAGTTGCTTTTAAGAGCATTTTGATATTCGGTACCGAATAAACTGATTTCCAAGCTAAAAATTGTAAATTGCGTAGTTTATTATAGTCCTTTGACACATGCGCCATAATTGCATAATCTAGCCACGATGTATGATTACCTTTTAGACGTTAATTAATTATTCTCAAAAGAAAACCGCAAAGCAACCCAACATACTTATGATAAATGCCGATTGATTAACTTCCATAAGATCGCCTGATATAAGAATATCAAGAAATACTAGTTTCTTATAAGAGATGGATGTTAATTAAGATTATTCTGTAATTTTTTCCCAAAAAAATGACAATACAACAACTCACTTGTAATATGAATAACGCGCAACACCAAAACGTTTCAGCCAAATAATTATCTAAAACCATTGATCTAGCTTTGAATAATATACTAAAAATTACTAGACCAAAAAATGTTATTTGATATATGATTATTAGCAAGGCTAGTGCCAATAGCCAAATAATTTTACCGTAAACCATTTTTTGCATGATGTTAAGGAAGCATGAGAAGTTGGGTATTAACATTTAAATTTATTTTGGTATGAAAGAAGACTAGATCATGGAAACAAACATTCAAATTAATAAAAATTGATTTAGTGAAAAGGTATAAAAATACAGAGATGCGATTAAATACTAAAAAAATAAATTAGGTATAAAACATGATAAACAAACGCAATGAAAAAGACGGGGACCTGAAAAATTTCACAGAGCTGAATGCGATTAGAATGCTTACAAGTCCTTGGAGAGTTGATCAGCGAGTTGATCAACTTCTTCGTCGCTTTCTTCGTCGCTTTCTTCTTCTTCTTCTTCATCAGAAGACTCTTCTTCCATATCATCTAATTCATCAAGTTCACCAACACCACGTTCTTCGAAAAGTTGAGTAAGGGCGTCAACGAATTCATGATCTTCAGGGAATTTATTACCATTAAGTTCAAGGAATTCCAAAGCGGGAATATTCAACTCAATAGCCTTTTTGATTAATTCAAGACCTCTAAGTTCAATTTCATTGTATTGAAGCTTGAGGACAGCAAGTGACTCAACTGAGTTACCAGAATCAATAAGGGCTTGACCTAAGAGTTCACCACCACGGGCAGTAAGTAAACAATCACCAACGTTTAATTCCTTCAAGTTAGACCAGTTACCAATAACCTTAGCAAGAGCTCTGGAGCCAACAACGGTGAAGGTATTATCCTGCATATCAAGCTTTTCAAGGGTAGAACAGTTAGCAAGACCTTCAACGAGGAAGTGCTCAACACCTTCTTGTCTGATACCATTTTGGTAAAGTCTAATTTCCTTCAAGGTACCATGAGCGGTGACAAATTTAGCGAATGCTTCCATTGAACCATTTTCAAGACGATTTCTACCACATACCACGGTTTCCAATTTAGCGGTAACACCCTCAGACTTCTTCGCGGTAGCAAGATCTTCAAGGGCCTTACCGATACGAGCACCAGCAAAGGGTCCAAACCCATTATTAGCAAGAATAAGGTGTTGAAGAGGAGTGTGCTTACCGAGGAAACTTTCCAAGGGGTCAATAGCGGCAAGACCAAGGGCATTGTCGGACAAGTTAATGGTGTGAAGGTTCTTACAGGTCAATAAAGCGAGGAAAAGAGCTTCTAAGGCTTCGGGAATTTCATCCTTAAGACGACCAGTGAAAGCATCAGCTAAGTTGGCAATCTTTAAGGATTGCGTATCAGCGAGAGCGGCGGCTAAGGCCTTGCAAGCCTCGACACCGTAAGTGTTACCGGAGAGATCGATTTCAACGAGCTCTTCAATAGCTAAGAGTTCATCAAGATATGGCTTGATGTCTTCCGCCGTATCAAGCTTGAGCGACTTATCGGCTAACGAGAATTTGGTCATTTTGGGGTGTAGTTTGTCTTATAGTTTCTTGACCAGTTATGGCTTTCTTCGAATTACTTTTAGGTAAGATCAATCTAGAAAAACCCAACCGCTTAGGTAAGCCGGATTGGTCACGTGGGACAGATCTGGGGGTTCGGTTCTTGGATAATGATTTTATTATTTCGCTTTTTCTGTTGTTAAGAATTTATCCATTTTCTAATCTGGTTTATTTAATAATAGAGTACCAAAACTATACTGTAGAGAGGCCCCTCAAACCCCTTAAACCATTGGAAACGACTCCATTTGGCTTAATCACATAGTTAAACACAAATCGAGGACCCACCCTAACCCGCAAAAGTACCAAGTTATGGTTCTCCTTACAGTGGATCAGAATCCTCGGATCAGCTACTGACAGGGATAAAATCAAAGAATTCATAAAACATGGTCAATTTATTTGTGCTAGTTATCATTCTAGCCATTGTACAGAAACTGATAGCATTCATTGGTAAGGATGCCATTACTGATGTTGTATGTGTAAGATTAGAGGACAAAAATTTAGGTTCAACGTGTCATGTTATGGCATAAAATACTAACATTTCAATACATTTTCTTTTAGTTTTGGGAAATTTATACCAAGTTTGCTCCGTTGCCTCAATTAGCTAAACTTAGAGACACACAAAGAGAAGTTATTCGAGTTCATACTGCCCGACAAAATACATCTACTAAGGATGAATTCGCTAAATGGGCTAAATTAGATCGTGAACACGGTAAACTAAAGGCATCACTCGAAGAAATAAGTAACTCGCTCGCAACATCAAAGGCTTCATTTAAGAAAATTCTTAGTACAATCATTTGGGTTTCAACTACTGGTACTAAAATTTGGTTACGAGTATGGTACAGAAAGGTACCAGTGGTATGGTTACCCCAGGGTGCTTTCCCCAGTTATGTCGAATGGATCTTAGCATTCCCCTCAGCTCCCTCCGGTTCTATTGCAGTTGGTGGATGGATCTTTATCGTTGATAGAGCCATTGATGCCTTATTCATTTTAATCACTTCACTTTATGATTCCATTTTGCCTTACATTAAACCCTCAAAGGTACCTACCCCTGTTACTGCAGAGAAGACTCAGTAGTTTTAATGGTTGTATGAATTAATTAACAATCTACACATGTATTTATATATACATATTTATATATATATATATATATAAAATGTAAAATAAAAAAGTGTGCATAGCAAAAAAAAAGATAAAAATTACTGTATACGGGAATATTAAAATAAATAATAATGTTTTGTTCTCAAACATTATAGTTTAAACATTATCCGGAACCAAGTTATACTTCAAACCCCAATTCCAAACATCACCGCTAGAGTTAAAATCCGTATTAAGACCCGATCGTTTACCGACTAATCTTTTCGGTTTAGGATGAATAGAACGATGAATCGAATCCAAGACCTTATAAGCCTTACCCTCAGAATGGGTCCCTTCATGTTCAGACCCACCGTCCGAGGATAAGAATGTACTCCTCAATGAGGCATTACTACCACCGAATGATAATCTTCCACTACGCGTGGTGATAACCTTTTCTAAACCCTTGTGATATAATAGTTTATCAACTAAATAATGAAGCCACATGACATTAGTCTTGGGTACGTATATGGACCAATCCACATCTGAACCATTCTTCTTATTCGAGAATGACGCCGACATATATGATGATGCTGATGAAGATGCTGATGGTGAGGGAGATAAGGAAATAATGGGTAATTTTGATGATGTTTGATTAATTAAATTTCGCATTGATCGATAAATATCAAATTGATAATCACCTTGTCCACGGAAAAATTCTGGTTGATCAAGACCAGTGAAAAGAATACTGCT
The DNA here is from genome assembly GCA_030563525.1 of Nadsonia commutata. Lineage (NCBI taxonomy): Eukaryota > Fungi > Ascomycota > Dipodascomycetes > Dipodascales > Nadsonia > Nadsonia commutata. Next base: position 29,687 of record JAKUCD010000060.1, read on the forward strand.
TGAATTGGATGAAATAGTAAAGGGATTTTTAGCTCGTGATAGAGTATAATCAATCAAGGTAACTGTCGTTTCATATTCTTCTTCTTCTTCAATTGAACTATCTGATATACTCCCTGATTCATCTATTAGTGAAATTTTACTAAACATTTCATCATAATTAACATTACCCTTTGAATCATGTTTAGAGATAACAATATTCCCCCAATGAAGATCACGATGTTCAAATTCGAAATACCTTTCAGCTTCTGCAAGACATTTGACTGTTTTCCAAAAGATAATTTCAGCCTCTGACCAAGTTTTCAATGGGTAATACTCTAAATTAATTCCACCATGAGCTTGGACTAGAACACAATAAAGTTGATCTTCACCAAAGTAATCAGGTCTTCTATTCTCAGTACCTTTTGAATCTGAATAGTGATCCCATAAATCTAATAAATGTTGCGGATAATGACCCTTGACAACATGTGCATCATATACTGGTACAAATCCCTTTATACTCATTGCCAATTTCGCAATACTTAGTTCTTGAATAATATCCTCTACCTTAGATTGTTGTAAATCACTATTACCAAAAGGGATAACTTTATAAACTTTAGCCGAGTAACCGTTCTTTGTTTTTCTGTTGGATACTGATGCATATACTTCACTATAAGAGGCTTCGTTAAGTTTCTGTAATGATTCATTGGTTGAACCAATAAGTTCAGTAATAAAAGTATTAAACTCATCAATATGAATACTTGAGCAAAGCCGTATTAATTTTTCTAATTGACTCCTCTCATATTCAATTATAGGTATAGCAATTGCATCAGAATGTAAATTATCTCCTTTAGTAAGCGATAGTAATGATGGACTACCCCTAAATTTATTTCTTAATTTATCTCTAGATGAATCCTTAGGGATAGGAAGTGAGATTGAAGTTTTATCAATAGATAATAATGATGGATTATTATTAGATGATGCAAGGAATGAACTATTAAGTCCACGTAATGATCGTTTGGTTGAAAGATCACTCACCGTTGGTGATGTTGACATACGAGCTCGAAATGATGATGATGTACTAGGTGAAATTGACATGAACGATTTCCTTGCATCAGAAAATAAACTTTTCTTTAATGTACCCTGCGATGATGGGCTATTCAAATGTACAGGGCTAGTACTTAATTCATCTGATTTATTATTACCTTTGAATGGTCGCATTGAAGTGAAGGAGTATAGAATTGATTGACGATTTTTAGCATTAGTTGTAGCTGGGGTGTTGATGGCAGTTGTGGTTCGAGATTTAGGGGTAGATATTGTAGAATCAAACGGAGCAAAATGATCTTCAGGGTTTAATGATTTCGTAGGTGAAGAGATTAATTGTTTATTAACCTTTTTACGTTTGAGATCACCTCCAATCTTAAGTGATAATAATGAAGAAACCGAACGAAGACTAGGGGTATAATACTTTTTCACATTATTATTATGAGTAGTACTATTATTATTATTATCGTTAATTTCATCAAACTGAACATCAGGAATGAATTCAGTGGATACCGTCTCACGATAACCTGAACCTACTGATGATTGACTAGAAAATGAGCAACTATCAAAGTTATCAGACACCGTAGTTATGACGGGGACAGCAATAGATCCCAGAACATCATCATGAATATCAACCTCATCTGTAGAAATATTTGGTTGAACATCGTCCATTGATAAACTTAAACTAAGATCAAGATCAATATCATCCCTAAGGAATGATGATAACTTACTATTCACGGCGCTACGCCTTAAACTACTTCTCTTACCTTTACTCTCATCAAAATCAATACCCTGATCATAATTGATAGAGGGAGTATCATAGGTATCAAATGCCATAATAATATCAGATTCTTGCGTATCAACAAATGAATGATTATCAGTATTAGTGTTTAAAATTGAAGTTGCACTAATGGCGACGATAACATCAATAAATGAATTTCTATCAATATCAGAATGAGTACTTGAGTTTAAACTAATTCGATTTTGACTTTGATTCTGAAATGATTGATCATTAGCATTACGATTAATACTAACTCTATTCGATGATAAACTATAATCCATAGAAGTACGTGAAAATCGTTGACTTGCATTAGATGAACGCTTTGTCTCTACTGTATCTCTTGAAGAAACCGAACCATTTGAAATAACTGAAAACACTCTAGCTACTTTATTAAGAACCGTACGAGTCGACGAACTTGATTCGATAGAGAAAACTGATGTTGACGATACCGCCGATAATGGTCGAGATTTATTATTAGTATATTTTGATCGCGCTGGTGAATTAGAGATTAGTGGATCTTTATTATTTTCAGTATAAGCCATAGATCTATCATTATATGATAATGCCACTGGGGCTTCTGAGCTCACAGAATGTCTAAACGCCGAAGAAGATGTTGTCGCCGTCGCTGTCGATGATTGATTTTCATTATAAGATCTCGGTGGCGTAACAATCTCAGCCTGATCCCAAAGGTTTAGTTCACTTTGCTTTTTTGAAAGATATTTTGAAGAATTCTTGTTCTTGCCGTATACGGGATTTCCCCGTCTTGATTCCATTGTGCTGTGCTGATGATGATGATTTATCTTTAACGATAAGTTGAATCAAAGAATAGTTTTTCTTGCGCCAGCGCTGACCAGAGAGAGTATAAGCAACAATACTCAAAGACTAGTCTAAATAAATAAGGAGGCGATATTTGATAAAGAGGCGTGTCTAAATTATCGGACCTATTGAAAAATTACCTGGAAAGGTGCTTGTTTATGATCACTCACGAAGACAAGATAATATCAAACTGAGCTTTAGAGAGTCGTCCTCTCGCAAAGTCAAGGCTTAAGGAGAATAGAAGATCCCGTGAAGAGAACCGGATTACCGAAGGAAAGATCGTCGATTTACTCTGTTTGTATCTTTTCGGACGTAAACAAACTCTATCGGTCAAACTTACTTTAGTGAATGACGCATGTGGTTTCCAGGGCAACGCGAATTCCCAAACACTGCGTCAGTTCGATTCTTGGATACCGTAATAATCAAATTTTTTAGCTGTGGTTTTTTTTAAATAGATCTATATAGATATAAAATGCTTTAGTTCGTTAAAAAGTCATTAAGGGGGGGGGGGGAAAGGGATAAAGATCACCAAGATACCTCTACTTCATCCTCAAAATCTTGATCAGTCTTGGAGTCATTATTGGACACAATCTTATTATGATGAACACGATCACCGAGATCCACACCAAGATCTTGAGCTAACGTTTGCCATTTAACAGTTTCGGTATTACCCGATATTTCACAGGCCTTGATGATACCCCGTAGCATAGCTTGGTCAGGTGGAATATCGTATTTAGCGGCTAATTCAAGCACTTGTACGGCACAATTAAGGTCGACTTTATCTGGTCTCGAGAATGATTTAATGAGTGCTACGAACGGGTGAGAAGTCTTATTAGAGAATTGGACTTGAGATAAAATTTCTTCTAATTCATTAAATGCCAAACCCCGTTCACCTAATCGACAAAGACATTTTATAAATGCTGTTACAATACCAAAATCAAAATTATGTATTAAGATATTACCAGCCGAGGGATGATCTTCGTACCGAGGCATTCTAGGTTTATTCTGAGTTATTGACTCCGCTATCACCGGGTTGAAAATATTACGATCTTGATTAAATGGAGTCCATTTATGATTCATCCATTGATCTTTAAATGAATCATTTTCTTGTTCTTCAATGACTACTGCCATTAATCGCTTCCATAATGCATAAGCTGAATCACGATCATCTATTTTAGCTAAAACCGATTGAAACAAAATTGTTAGTGACATAATATTAGGTCGAAGGTTCTTTAATTTATTTGGAATAAGTGGTAATGATGCTTTATCACTTAATCTTTCGGCGATCGTGCTCTCGCCGGATTGAATAACTCCATTATAAACTAATCCGGCCACGCCCAAACGTAAGATATAATCAGTACCAAACATTTGAATATAATAATCCATAACGGTAGCTGGTGCATAATGATATGATACTAAATCCAATAAATCGGTTGCTAAAACCGACGCTGAATCACCCATTAATAACGAGGGATCTTTATCGTTATTACTAACTACTTCTTGAATGACTTCTAAGGCCTCTTTATCCATTCCGAGCTTTTTATAACCAGAGAGAATAATTGAATAAGTCTTTGCGTTAGGCTTTATACCCTGAGATTCTAAAATATTAAGTAATTGTTCTACTTTATTTTTAGGATTCAAACCGGGAGTTGTCTTCATTGTAATAAAATCTTCGCCGACATGCATAGCATAATATAACATCATATTTAAACGATCTCTCATTTCACTTTCAGTTTCCACATAAGGAGTTTTTCTCCAAGTATGTGAATTTATAACATTTTCAATAAACCATGTACTTTGATCCAACATACCGCGATCAATTAATTCATAAACTAATTGAAGATAAGTACGAGTTTGTTTGAAAACGACGGGCTGGGGGTCTAATTGTTTACAAACTTGAACTAAATTTTCTAGTTCCTTCTCTGAACCCTCACGTTGTGATTTTATAAGCTTTTTAAACCCTGGGTTATCAAGATTTGCTCTTAAATTGACCAAGGCACGAAAGAATGCCAAGTAGGCATATCGCGGTATAGAAAAAGTTAAATTCTTGGCAATATAAGGATTTATCCTTACATGCTTATTAGGGGTGATAGTTTCGAGCAAGTAAAGTGCTGATTTCCAGTCCCGACATATCTTTGTGGACGATGAGGAAGATTCTACATCGGATATATATCTTAACAATCTATCATTGAGAGCCTTATTGATAGACATATAGTATAATGTCTTATATTTGACCCAATAACCCGAACTAGGTTTAGGCAGAGTAGATTCCTGACTAAGATGAATCAAGACCTTGGAAGCAATATTATTGGAATAACTTTGTCCAATGGTATAAATAATAGGTGATATAACGTCAATAGATAACGGTGTAGAGTTAAATTTTTTCCATAATGTGTCCAGCGTAGTTAATTGAAGTGGATGAAGTTGATCTAATGGTAGGGTGGTTATTGATATAGGCCCAGCCCCTTTAGCTGAAATGTCTCGAACATATTGATTCATCTTCAAATCTAGCGATATAGCCTTGGTCAATATTTTAACGGGGAGTTCTAGTACAGGTGGTGTAATCAATCTACCATTCATCTTATAAAGGGCCACTGATTGTGGGCTATCAGCTACACGCGGGTACTGTTGCAAGTACCAAAATTGAGCCCAATCGCGTTCAATAGATTTTCTCTGCTGTTTGATTTCATTCATGAGTTCAGAATTCCTGATGGGGTTCTGGGAGTTCAACAACTCTAACAGCTGATCAAAGCGCGTTGATAGATCAGATAATGTTTTAAATTCCTTACGAGGCCCTGTTTTCCGCCACTGCGTAGGCGGAATTTCTAACAGTCGGTGGGCGAGGGATAGCGTCTTGACATACCACAATGGTGTGTTCGGTAGCGTTTTGACCAGAGCCTGAAAGTCACGATCTTGGGGGACCTTAGAGCTTGGTTTAGCTCTCGATAACCTTTTGTGTACGGGGTTAATGTTACTTTCACTTGATCGCGAAGCACCACCCTTAACCGGTCTCACCTCAGAAAGAACCGATGTATCTATATGTGAAATTGAATGATTGGTCTCAGTATGAACATCTCGAGCCTGCCATGGCACCCTCGAAGCAACCGCAGCCACTGGAGACGAGCACTGAAGACTCTTGATAGCATAACCTCCCTTGGAATACCACCTCAGCATGTCAAAGTGTCTTAGGATGCTGTAAATTCTTCCAATAATCGAAATGATCGGGCCGATATCGCCGAATCAACGATCCGAAATCAAAGTTTCTGCCGCTTGGGATCAAAGGTTAGGGTGGCTGATGAGGTTATATAAGTGAGATTTCGTGCTTTTTTGGGGATCGAATCGAGCTAATTGAACTGTATTATTATGGTGAATGGGTCATAATGTATATATGCGACGGTTAAGATTGCTTACATATTATTATTATTATTCTAAGCCTGATGGATAGTCCATGCGCGGATGAAAGGAAACGAGCTTGTCACTAATGATCAGGAACCGTGAGCTTAGCCCGTCTAAACCGATTCAATTGTACACTATTCTCAATCTATAGTTAAACATTAGTAGTATTTGTTCTTATTAGTGATATTAAGTGGTATCTACTTTGTTATAGTTATTCAAATATCAGACCTGAGATGTTGGTCTGGAAGCCCTTGTAGACGCTCAAATGATGCAGATATATAAAGTAACCGTCAGAATATTTATATTTCATGAAAATAAACAAGTAATAATAAAATAAAGAAGCTTCATCTTATTCACTTATTCAATTATTAATTTACTCATTTATTCACTATTTTAATCTTATTCTTGTCTTGTGGTCTTCGCTCCTCTTATCCATTCAGGCGCTTCACTGCCCCATTCACCTTGGGATAATGCACCACAACCACAACCGCGAACAGCACACTACTATTATTATATTAAATCAGAATACACTGACTCAAATGGCGAAAAAGAATAACAACAAACAATTGGGTGCCCATGGTGAAGACATCCTTGATGAATTAACTGAAGTTTCATCCGTGCCCTTCAGTGAAAATCTTGATATTGAAGCCGAACAATCTGCTCAGGTACAGGAACCATCAATCAATGAAGAACCGCTTCAAAGCAAAATCTTCGTGCCTGTAGACAATGATGACTTAGTCGATGAACCTATTGGTGAACCTACCCCCGAACTAACTCTGATCTCTGATGACACTGTAATCTCACCTTATTCCTCTGAAGACATTAGAAAGACAACCCCGGTAAAGACGGATTCACAATTACCCCCTCCTAAACCATGCCGTCCAGATTCACCTCCATCTGCGGAAGCCACTTTAAAGGAAGCATTCCCTGATATTCCACCGTCAATTATCACCGCGGTTTTAATTGCATCTAATGGTGAATTAGATCCTGCATTTAACGCGCTTTTATCAATGAGTGATCCCTCATTCAAACCTGAAGTACCATCTAGAAGAATCCCCGAACAACAGCAACCTATTTCTGTTAATAGATCTCAAATTGAACAAGATGAAAGATTAGCGCGAAGATTAGCTCAAGATTATGAACGTAGAAGTGGTAATAAACCCTCCCAACAATACGGTGGATCAGGAAGAGTTAGTAATGCTAATTATCGTCCACAAACCAATAGAACTACATCTCAAGATAATGAAGACACTGGATTTGGATTCTTGGATGAAGATTTACCTCAAATTAAGGCAACTATTGAAAAATCACTTAATGAAACAAAAGTTAAAGTTAACTCTTGGATGAAAAATTTCCAAAAGAAATTTGAAGAAAGTATTGAATCAATGGATATTTTAGGGGATAATCAAGAATCATCATCATCACAACAGCAGCAACAACAACAACAACAGAATACTAAACGTGGATTATTCGGTGCATTAGGTGGACCGCCAATTTTACCGTCTAGGGATGATGCTAGATACGGATACGCTAATGATCGTATAATGAATCCTAATGCTAGAAAGGTTAGATATGAAGATGAAGAAAGGGTTGCAGCACCCGTGGACTATTCTAATTTAAATGATGAATATGTTGAAGAAAAGCCTCTACCAGCTAAACCTGTCCGACCCTCTGCCACAATTATTGAGGAGCCAGTAAAGCCCGAACCAAGGGTTGAGGATAAATGGGAATCTTTAACCTCAGTAGACCCTATACCTGACAAGGATCAAGAATCTTTCTTTATTGGTGATAGTGAAGATGAAGAAGAGCAAGAACAAGAAGTTAGAAAATCTTTGGAGGTCGTTAATATTGATGAACCTAAGGAGGAGGCAGCTGATGTCACTAAGGAATAAGTCTGATAACATAGGAATGTATTTATTGTAGTTATTTATTTTATTATAAAAAATCTATTTGAAACGATTAAGCCCAAGTCCAAGTAATAGGGATTCTTCCCTCATCTTCAGTACCTAATTCTTTGAATGCAGTAGGTGAAAAATCTAAATCATATAAAGCGCAACCAACACATTCATCTACAACGGTAACGGTAACAGTTTTACCATTTCTTGACGCATTAATAGTTTTACCACAATAAGTGCTGACATCGGAAGAACTATATAAATCTTGTGAAATGGCAACAACGTACTCTCCATCGACGTTTGTACCACCACAAGCGCCTAAACCTACTTCGTAGAAGGTACCATCACCGGAGAATGAACCAGAGGTGGCGGCGGTTGATCTAGATGATACTGAGACCAAACTGGAGGGCTGGATAGTAGTGGGAGTAGCAGATTCAGTTTGATTAGTGGTGCTATTGGCGACAGATGTATGATAGCCATGTCCATGATCAAGGGCGGATGATGATTGAATATCAGCATCAGTATGAACATAAGTGCCATGACGATCAACGACAGGGATGGCCCAAGAGACGGAGAGAAGGGAGAGAAGGGGTAAAGCGAGTGAATATTTCATTTTAAAGATTGTTTGATAAGGAGTGTGTTGTATAAAAAATTACTAAATCAAGACAAACAGGATGATAACCTAGCTTTATACTCATTACCACCACCTACAATGACGCATCTGTTTCATTCCTGTTTCAAACTGAGACACCACTACTAGAATCCTGGTGGGTATCTCTGATAACATCTTCAATAACGTCACCAACAGATACATATAAAACAGATCTGCGACAAACAGGGTCCAGATGGCTCGATTGGGCAGGCGCAACACGCCGCATCTGTTGGGGCCCGATCCAACGGCAGTGCATGAATGACGCACTATGATTCGATTTTGAACATAGTAGAAATTATACCGCTTAATAATCCTATACCTATTTCTCCACTTTACAATAATGAAATGACTAAGCGCGATTGCCATCTACGCCTGAGAGTGGGCCGTACTTACATCACCCTATGGCAAAACGCGCGGGTACATAACCCCATTTGATCGGGAGAATACATACAACAGAAGGGTATTTATCAGCGCTTAGAGAACACAATACATAGGAACTTTCGCTTAATTCCAAACACACACACACATACACATACGCCAAGACATACACCAAGCGATTGTCTCCTTTCTGGTCCAGCCTATTATCTACTTCCTTCACCTGGACTGCTAGGGGTTTGCTTTTAATTTTTTCACGACTTCTTTGATTGACTCAGTTGCGTGAAAAATAAGACTCGGGAACGAAATCCCTTGAAAAATTACACATCGACTCTCCTCATTGTTAATATGGATCCATCATTAGCTCCAAATTTTGTGCCGCCTTCTCAACAGGAACCATCTGAAAGGGTACCACGACCAATGCCTTCAAGTTTGATTCCTAATGCTGCGCCGATCTTACCTTATGTTTTAGCCGAGTATAATGAGGAATTAGACCCACCAGCCGGTAGTGATATTGATAAGGCATTGCAAGCTATACCATTGGTGAATTTAACTGATAATGAAATGCAGGCAACAATTTCGGCACCTCCTAGTCATATTCTTCGATTGCCCGAGGATATAATTCATGCAGCATCTTCTTCATCATCATCATCATCAGAGGCTACATCACCTGTTCAAGTACCTAAAGTTCAAGATACTGAACCCACTAAGCTTGTAATAAAATTATCAGAATCATTAGAGGAAAGACAAAGGACTTTAGATGAACAACTTTCAGTTTTAACACCCGGGCGTTCATTTATTAGACCACCAGTTACACGACCTTGTTTAAAATCACCATATCTCGCTGACGCTGAGGGTATTAGACCAGTAGTAAATTCAGCTGATTTAGAGGAAGTCCCCGAGGGTATTTCACGTCAAGCCAAGAAATTAGATAAATATGAATTCCCAGCTCATAGATTAGCTGGTACAATGCTAGATGAATCAAAATCCCCACTTGTAATTGTTGCGTGTGGTTCATTTTCACCAGTTACTTATCTTCATTTGAGAATGTTTGAGATGGCAATGGATTCGATTCGTGAACAAACAAGATTTGAAGTAATTGGTGGTTATTATTCACCAGTTAGTGATAATTATAAAAAGGCAGGTCTGGCAAAGGCTCATCATAGAGTAAGAATGTGTGAATTAGCCTGCGAAAGAACATCATCTTGGCTTATGGTTGATGCATGGGAATCATTACAACCCACTTATCAACGTACCGCCCTGGTACTTGATCATTTTAACGAAGAAATTAATATTACGCGTAACGGTGTTTTCACACCATCAGGTAAACGTAAACAAGTTAAAATTATGTTATTAGCCGGTGGCGATTTGATTGAATCATTTGGTGAACCAAACGTTTGGGCTGATCGAGATCTTCATCATATTTTAGGTAATTATGGTTGTCTAATCGTGGAAAGAACCGGTAGTGACGTTAGATCATTCTTGCTATCTCATGATATTCTTTATGATCATAGAAGGAATGTTCTTGTCGTTAAACAACTTATTTATAATGATATCTCGTCCACAAAGGTTAGACTTTTCTTGCGTAGAAGTATGAGCGTACAATATTTATTACCAAATAGTGTAATTCGCTATATATTTGAACATGGATTATATATTAGTGAAACTGAACCTGTAAAGCAAGTTCTTAATGAAAGAGCTGATTAGCGCAATTGGCGGTACGTATTTATTTGTTGTAAAATATTAAAATTTCGTTTTTAAAATTGTTCCAATTATATTACAGAGATATCTAAAATGTATAGTAAAGAAAGGATATTGTAATAACAATAAAATTAATCTTTTTCGGTTAACTAATTAATTCTCTTCCACCTTCATTGTTCGTTGATTTTGTGATGATTAGCCATTGTCCGATTCATTACCAACAACTTCAGCTTCATTACCATTTAAACCATTTAACTCTTCCGGCTTAATTACTCTTAATTGAGCAGTATTATAACCACCACAACTATCACATTTTAATCCTAAGAAATGAAATTTAACATTACTCTTGGCGTAACAATCATTACAAGAAATAACTGATCTCCAATTGATATAAGGATCAGGTAATTGTTGACGTTCAATTTCCATATCTAAAATTCTGAATTGCGCCGCCATGTTCAAAATACTCTTTGAACAAATTGGACATTTGTAAGAATTTTTAGTATATTCACGATAACAAGTTGAATGGATTGCATGGCCACATGGCATGAATATAGCAGGTACAGTTGATGTAAATAAGAAATCACCACAGATAGGGCAATTACATTCAATTGCGTTTTCGATACATTTATGATTATTTTGTAGTGATATTGACATGCATGCATTACATGTATCGCAATGAAAGAAATCATTACCTAATCCCTCACCAAGACGACAAATACCACATTTATCACAATGATAAATTTTCTTATTTGGATCATTATCCCATAGTTTACAAATATCACAATAATAAATTGCCATTCTCTTATGACAAGATTTGCATTGCTGTTTGGCGGCTTGGGCAGTACCACAGAGCATACATAACATATTCCTTGTCTCCGGACGTACTAAATTATGATCTTCAATTTCATCATGACAAAATCGACATAAATACCATTTATTACATTGCGAACATTCAAGTTTAACGTTTCTTTGATAATGAACACAACCTAGGATGTTTAATGATTTATTTGCCCATGATTTTTCTCGATCTGAAAGGAGTACTACCATGTCGTCTTCGTCGTCGATGTTATTAACTTCTAACTGCGTGGCATTATCCTCGGGATGATGATCACAATCATCTTGATTGACCAATTCCTTAATATGAATTTTATGTAATTTATGATAATTACCTGTCATTAGTTTTTGAATTTGTTGCGCCTTTTCCTTTTCAGTGATATCATTAATAGCATAAATAGCTAAAATTTTTTTCCTTAAACTTGTTTCCTTTAAGACGCGATCATTTTCTTGTGTTTCAAGACTTGTATCAGCTTCTGATGATAGAATTTGTGTATCACTATCGTTATCACTTTCAACTCCCACTACAATTCTAGGTCTTCTAGTATTAAATGCGCGCCGTACTCTTCTAATACCGACATCAGATGATGAAGGCGTACTATTTCGATCATTACTGTTTAATGTTTCAACCTCTGACACAACTGAACCCTCTCTTTCATTGCGAAGATTATCATCATCATCATCAGATTCCCAAATAGCATTAGGATAATCCGAACCGAAAAGTAATCTGCCCATACGATCAATATCGTTGAATTCATATTCACTTTCATCGCTACCCTCAACCTGTGAGAGATTATGATCATCTTCAGTTTGCACGTTTTCATTATTTATCCCTTCTTGTATTGATCTTATGGAATCACTATATCGACGAGCTCCCTCACTTAATGAAGCGGCTAAGTTTTGTCTCATTGACGAGAACGATGCCACAAAATTTGAATATGATCCAATAGCGTCCATATCAGAAAATCGAAATCTTGCACTATTAACAACCTCAGTTAACGTATTCATTGCTTCACTATCCATACCAGCATGAAAGATATTCCCTATACTATGTTGAAATGTATCATTATTATTGCTCTCTGATTCACTTTCCTCGGATTCAAAATCGCTATCGTCAATAGCCGGTGATCTTAAAAAGTAATTATAGGGCACACGTTGAATCATACCCTCAACATCTAAATCATTTTGCTCGACGACAGATTGTGAAATACCGTGTAAATGAGTTAAACTTCCTCTTGTTGATATCGATCTGTCAAGATGAGTGGGACGACGCGAAATTTCACTATGGTTGTTATCTCCGAGAATTTCTCCATTGCTATCCAAAGTATTCTCGGAAATATGATTTGAACCACTATCAACGAATCCACCAACGGATCCATTGATCCCGAATCTTTCACGAATAGAATTATCCTCCATGTGCAATATAGTCCATTCAAGTAGTGATAATGCACCGTCAGAAATGCGGTGGAGATTAACCACTGGGACTTGATTAGTAATGCCAACGATAAGATGTATATAAATTTAGGATCTTTTTTTTTAAATACATTTAAATTACAGATTCTTTTTTACCACCTCTAACTGGTTTAACAATATGTAAACTCTTGAATATAGCCGGATCAATATCTTGATGAACTGATCCATCAAGCGAATTGGTTTGAGGTCTTTCAACTAATTGAGAAATTCGATTTTTCAACGTAGACATTTTAAATTCAAGTTGATTACGTTCAATTTCAAATTTTGATTTACTTTCCGACAGCATGGTTTCTAACAATTGAATCCTTTGATTCCTGGCTGATAAAATTTCATTGCTCACCTCGACACCCTTCTTTAAAGCGGCATTTTGATCAATTACTGATCTTTGAACTTGTAATAATTGATTTAAATTACGTTCCATCAGGGCCATTTTCTTAAATTTGGATCTTATAACATGATCTTTCATTTTCTCTAAATATTCATCATGAGTCTTGTTAACAATATGTTCTAATTCAACTATCCTCTCACAACGTGACTGTAAATCGTGCATAAGAGTTTTCTTGGTGAGTTCCAATTTAATAATTTGATCCTTAAGTGCATCAACCGTTTCATTATTATTAGTTGTCAATGAACCACGATATTTAAGTTCCGTCGTTTCTAATAGCAGCTCTGACAATTGATCCTTTAATGATTCAATTTCATCTAATTGTGTTGTACCACGTAAATATTGTTTTAATTGATAATTTTCATTTGATACAATTTCATAATTATCTGACATTTCCTTAATAATGAATAGACTGGTCTCCAATTGTGTTTCTAATATCGTTGTATCTTCAGGGGTATCAACGGCAATACCAAAATGAGGTGCGCCATTATATCGTAACATTTTATCGATATTATCCTGTAATCTCTGTAATTTTGCCTCCTTTATTGAAATTGAATGTTGTAAATCGGTTTCTCGTTTAAGGTGTTTATCAAAGTCTTTCATTGATGGAATTTTAAAATCAGACTCATTACCTAAACTTGGTTTACGATACGATTGATGGCTTGATGAGATTGGAGTACTGGGTGTTGTTGTATTCCTCTTTAATGTACTCCATAATTCCCTTGATGGACTCCGCCCCGATCGCCAAAGATTAATTTCATTCTCCAACTCCGAAGAATATCTTGCCATTTTATCTAATTGATTTTCATATTTCATAATCTCCTTCCTTAGTTGTTCAGGTGATACCTCAGAGTTAATCACTGCTTTATTTTTAATATTTTTTGCCCTTGACCCAAACCTTAATGTCGACAAAGTTTCAGCATCATTAAACCCACTAGGTGAACAATTTATAATTAATGAAGTACGTGAATTACCACCAACTGCCTCTTGAAGGATTCTTGTTAATTTTGAATCACGATATGGTACATGAGTCGATTTTGGGTCAGTTAGAGAATTAATAACATTACCAAGTGCCAATAGAGATTTATTGATCATTTTTGATTCTTCGAATGTTTGACCAATGGCACCTGTTCGACTGACCTTTTCACTACCGGCAAGATCTACTAAGAATAATCTACCTGACTTTTGCGATAATGTTGTCAAAGATCTCTGTGATAGCCTTAATGAGAATATAGCATGAGACCTCGATGACGTTGAATTCATTTGAGTTGAACCTGTGACTCTAAGACGGGCCCCAATTTCCATTATTGAAAATACTTCCTTGATTGAACTCACATAGACTTCGGTTAAGTTTTGGACGTAAACGCCTCTTGTCGGTGATTCATGAATAGATAAATTGTCTGACGAGAAGTTTCCTCCTGGATTGGCCACATCATTGTTACCATTATTGTAATGTTTTGGATTTATAGACGCTAGAAGATCACGAATTCTTTCTTGATAAATCTCCATGTAACTGAGTTGTACGGTATATTCAATATCATCCGATGAGTCTTGAATGGATTGAAATATAGCTTCGATTATTCTAGGGATTGCGCCCGCTGAGGGTGATAATTCTGCGTCCATGCCAGTCCCCTCTATTTTGAAATCCCGCACTGGCTCACCCATCATTGTATAAGTCTTACCACTACCCGTTTGTCCATATGCCAGAACACAACCATTATAACCATTGAACAAGTCATCAACTGTATCATTCAATGCGTAATCGAATATTTCCCGTTGGCTAACTTCCGGGCTGAATACACGATCAAATGTGAACGAAGCCCTAAGGGCACTAGGTGTTGAAAACGAAGCAGAAGAAGATGAGTTATTATTTCTGGGTGGTGTAGAATTTGCCGCAATACCCTGACCAAGGAACGTTAGACTGGTTTCTGAAGTGTATTCGATACATGTTGGACGACCACTTGATAGTTCATTGGAGTCCATAGGACGGAATCGTGCGAGCACTTTAACATTTGATCGGGATCGGGGCTGAGTCAGGGATGGTGATTGGGATGGTGAGGGGGATTGTGATGGAGGTTTAGATGGCGTGTTAGGGCCCTGAGGCGTTGAAAGTGTCATTGTCGTTGGATGATGAAGATAGATGCATATCGCTGGGAGTTGTCAAGATAAGGTATAGATGTATAGATAGATATATATATATATACATATTGATATATATTGACATTGATATATATATTTCATATACTTCATATTATATTTCTTTTATTATTATAATGAACGGATACGTTATTCCAGCATGGTCACAATACTCCTCTAACGGACTCATTGAATTAACTTCAACTTGCAAAATACTCACAACATCCGTCGGTTGTGGTGAGAATAATCTTGCGGATGGACAAAAATGGGTAAATGAAATCGAAGGAGGCTTCATCCGATATGATCGTAATCATTGTGAACAATGTGATCTTACTGCTTGGCCCGGTGATAAGCTCGAGGGTTCCCCTGTTTTGTTGGATAGTAATGGAGTCATTATCACGATAATTATGGAATCTTCAAGAAAAGTGCCAATTGAATGGACTCGAGCCATTCAAGATCGAATTAGAAATGGGTTGATATTGGGTTCGGCATGGGATGATCGTGGTTTAATAGTAGAAAATATCGCGAATGAATCCAATGGGGTGAATATAAGGTTACGTCGTAATCACCTTCAGGGGGATAGCTCTGACCAAGTGGTTACTTATATTAAACAAATTACGGTATTCATACAATACAATGTTGGACTTGATTTGGCTTCCAATCAACTTAATTGGCCATCAATTGAAACGACCATACTCAAATTAATCAATGAATATTTCACCGTGTTAGTGGTAGACAAATTAGAACAATACTTCCCATTAGTATTTTGTCCTAAGGTTCATGAGGAGTATTGGAAGGTTAAACGGTTATTCACGACTTTAATTACCACCTTCCGTGATTATGATAATTTACCAAAACCATTACCTGAACGTGAACCCATGTTCATCTGTGATCAAGCTCGATATCAACAGTTAATTAGTAGAACTATCCTCGGTCAGAGAGATAAGTATCGTACAATACAACAAATGATTAGTAAATTGCAGGGTATTCATAAATTAACAAATGAAAGACCCATTCGTGAATTAATTAATTCATCATCATTATGGATTGATTTTGAAATTAATAATATATCAAAACAGTATTTTATCAGTGTTAACGGGGGTGGCGACGGTTCGAATCCCGACTTGACCCCTCCCAATGATGAGATGACGATGCATTGACCTCCCCAACATTTAATCGGGAGAGATTTTCGACCCGAACAGAGAGAAGCAAGCATCAACCACCAAGCATTCAAAATATTCAACAAGGTTAATAATAAATATACATACATATTGGTCGACATATATTAAACGATCCACCGCATTTGAGTTATTTTCATGAATTCATTACAATACATTACTAATCAAGTTGATCATTTAATAAGTAATACACCACTTAGACTAAATGGATCAAGGAAATCATCAATAACTCATCTCGATTCCGGAACTGGTGGAATTCCAAATTTACCATCATTAATATTCAATGATTATGATGATGATGAAGAAGATGATGAAAAGCATCATTCGAACCGCGGTAGAGAGAGAAAAACGACAATAAATGATGATTTGTCAATTCAAATAAGTAAACGTAATCAAAGGTATAAGAGTGAAGATGATAGTGGGAATAGTGATGAAATGGGTGAGGGTGAGGGAGAAGCGGGTATTGATATGGGTGACAATTTGATGATGGATGAAAGTTTATTGGATGATGATGGTGATGTTACATTGCACGATTCTACAGAGGATTTGAGAAAAGAAAATACACCGATGGTGATTGAAAGAGTTGAAGTTGTCGTTAAATCATTATCAGCGGCATTGCGATTTGAATCATTAGATGTCGTTAATGAACGAGATGAAATTAATGAACGAGATGAAATTACACCATTAGAGAATCAACAAAAACCCCAACGGGAGAGATCAGATTCGAAAATTCAATCAGTTACTAATACCACGCCGATAATAATACCCAACGAAAATTTATTTCTTACAATATCATTATTTTTACCAAGATTTATTCTTTATATGATTACGTTTTCATTTTTATCCGGTAGGTTTAATTCGCCCTGGGAGAAGGGTGAAAAGATTAAAGAAAGGAGTTCGTCGCCGACGACAACGCCAACGCCAATCGAAGTACACACGCCCCTAACACCTACAATGAGATTAATGCGATTATACCCATCACCTCGACCGCTTCTCTCACAACGATACAGTCGAGGACACATGAAAACGTTAATCCTTGACCTTGATGAAACCCTTATCCATTCATTATCACGGGGAAGTCAGCAACCATCAGGGCATATGGTGGAAGTCCGATTAGATCGACATCATCCATCAACATTATATTATGTTCATAAACGACCATATTGTGATGAATTTTTACAATGCATGAAACAATGGTTTAATCTGGTTGTATTCACCGCATCATTACAACAATATGCGGATCCTGTCATTGATTGGCTTGAACAAGATGGCCCATTATTCAGTAAACGATATTACCGACAACATTGTACGCTAAGGCCAGCGGGGTACGTCAAGGATATATCAATTGTTGAACCTGATTTGACGAGGGCGGTAATTTTGGATAATTCTCCCGTGAGTTATGCGATGCATGAAGATAATGCAATTGCGATTGAAGGTTGGATTAATGATCCCAGTGATGGTCATTTAATGTATTTAGTCCCGTTTATGAATGCTTTAAGATTTTCAACGGATGTAAGGAGTATTATTACTTTGAAGAATGGCGATACTTCGTTTAGAGAATAGTATGAGCAATGGTATTTGCTTCGCTCATACCGTTCACTTGGTTCATAATACAAATAAAATATATATAAATAAATTAATATTAATACTATTCACTTTGCTTATTCACATGCGCCTATCGTTATCATGGCGTACATGAACTTGCATGAGAATTTAAGATTAAGCCGCATATTGGCTGCACACACGCCGCACATACCTAACCACCACATTAACCCACGAGTTTCCTTTCCGAAAGAAATAAAACCTCAAATCGATAGTGTATATAAGTATGCAGCTTTATCTTATTCTTTTGTACCCACGCTCTCACCCTCACTCGATATACACACTATCTAAAATGCTTATGAACCCACTAGTATCACTAATACAGTCGGTGTTTTTCCATTTGGGTGTGTTATGTCTCGTGCCAATAGTTTTATGCTGTGCGTTAGAAGTAGTTTGTTCGGTGGTGGTGGCATTTCATCGTAGCTTAAGACTCTTAAGACCACTTCGTCTCTCGTTGCTGGTTAATAAAGGTCGTTCTTATTATTACGACGGTAGACTAAAACGATACTTGTCAATGGTATGCTTTTGGTTGTTGTCGCTGACGGTGTTGGTGGTTTGTTATATCGTTTAATGGCAATTGGATCTGCGTAAAAAATAATGCGTTCAGCATGCGTATTTATGCGAATAATGGGTATAGAGTATATACACGCCATTGTTTGTATATCTATCATTATTTATTACTACTATTGTTTATTATTGCTACCCTCACATGGGCAGCTTGGGTTCTGGTTCATTCATTCCCAGTGGCTAAAGGTTTATTTTTTTGTGGCCATTCGTTAACGGGTGTTGATTAAAGTTTGGCTTGGCGTTTAGTTCTATTTTTATATTTATTTTTTTGTTTTCTCTTATATTTTCTATTTCTATTTGTTTGACATACTTTCTGATGTCCTTTTTATTATCTCCTTATTATTACTAAATCATTCTCTCGTTGATTACTATTGATCCCTCTTGATTACTCTCAGTTGCTTATCCCGTTCATCCGTGATAGCCGCGATAATGACCCCAAAGCCTAAGGCCGCTGACATAACCCACACCGGGTAACTGGGACCTCCCGAAGAAAATATTCGATTATACTCAATCAAATCAACATGCACTTCTCAAATTATCTTATCTAGATTCAAATCAAATCAATATTCTAGTATTTATAAAATGGCTCCTCAACAACCCGCTGTCACCGCTGAATCTGTTATCACTCGCGTCCTTTCCACCTTTATTGCCAAGGAAAAGGTATCTGTCGTTTGGGCTTTAACTTTCTTCTCTGTAAGTATAGATAATAAAAACAGGTATTTAAGGGTGATTATTTATTTATAGTGTTCACTGATTTATAATGTTCATTGATTTATACAGATAATTCACTTTCGCTTCGCACAAATTTGCTAACTTTTCAGGCCGGTGTCGCTTTCATCGCTTCCCCCCTTATGGATGCTATGTCACCCCAACTCTAAATGTATTAATCATGCATTTATTACGATTATTTAATAAAGTTTTTATGAATCATATAAGAATAAAATTGTATATATTAAATTAAATTTCATTATTTTTCCTTTTACGCGATCTAATTATATTAAAAATGTCGTGATATTCGTTCTCATCTTCCTTGGTAGATTGACTCAAACATTCCTTGGTTAATACTTTATTCAATAAAACTTCCTTTTCAATCCACAGTTCCTGCTGCGATGATTTTAATGATGATAACTGGGAATCTAAATATGTTTTATACCCCACCGTCCATAATAAACGACGATTTAATTTTGATACAGTGTCTTGAAGATCGGGTATTGAGTTGTTTAACGAGTCAAATGATGCGTCATCATCATCTTTCGTCAAACCATGCTTTGATGATAAATATTGATTAATTGTTGTACTTGGATATAAATCTTCAGCATCCTCCTCAAGGATACCTGAAATACTATCCTCACCATCACCACTTTCTTCACATTCCGTTAATTGATAAACACCATTAACGGAAATATACCCCAACCTATTCAATCCCTTCGAAACCACCACATCCTTATCACATGTCCTTATACTTTCTGTCTCATGCACCGTTCTCATATGTTTTGCCAATGCATCAGATCTTGTAAAATCTCTATCACACTCCGGCACACCACAGAAAAAGGGCTTTTCACCGGTATGTGATCTCATATGACTGACAAGTGCAAATCTACTAGGTTGAATCATTCCTTTACGAGGGCATCCCTCCCACTCACAGGCGTATTTCGATTTTCTAGCCCCAAAATGTATTTCATTCAAGTGAGTTACTAGAATATCAAGGTTGGATAATTGAGTATAACAATCTGACCATTTACATGTGACAGGACATCCATTGGGTTCATCGTCGGAATTACCGGGCGAGCCGGGTACGGATGAGTATCCATCTGATGAGATTGGTGATGATGGGGGTAGAGGGGGGTTTGTTTCGTTCATCGTGTATTGTTGTGCCCATGAAGGTGTGTATTGAAGGTGTGTGTGTGGTGATGGGACTTATGCATAAGATGAGATAGAACAATAAATTTATTATTTATTAAATTATATAACTATATTAAAACCTGCGTTATACTAACATTTACGTACTAATTCAATTAATTAAAATCTAGGTTGCAAGGGAATAGGGGTAAGTTAGGTTGTAGGGTAGGGGACTTACTTTAAAATATTCTTATTCTTTAATAACTCATCCTCCCATAATTTAACCTTCCCTTGACTAACACCAATTTTATCTGATAAGAATTCAACTCTATCCTTAATTCCCTCAAAGCTTGTGGGGCTCTTATTACCATATATAGTCTTAAACCCTCTACCAATCTGACTCAAAGAAATTAATTCATCTTCACATTGTTTAATCTTTGCATTCTCCGTCTTTACCATAGCTTCTAATAAATTACATTCCATTGATGCAACATATCGGGGGTCGGAAAGTAATAGTTGAAATGTGATATGATATATCGGCCTCGCGGGTCGGATCTTTAATGCACTGAATAATACTTTACTATTATTAACTGAGGTTTCTCTTGATGTATCTTTGAATTTGGGTAAGATACCGGGGATTAATTGATTTGATGCAATTACCTTTTGGTCGAAGGGAGCCTCACTGAGTTTATCATCAACAGTTGGGGACTCCTTTGTCCATCTAATCCAATTTAATGGTCGAGTTACTACATTCGTGATATGAGCTACTTCAGCGGTAACTGCGGAAATTGTATCATCCATCTTTGACGACAATGCCGCCGCCGACGAAATAACATCATTATCAACACATGTATCCCTAATTATAACCATTTTATTATTCTCCAAACTATCCAATGCCCTCACACCATCTCGACCCTTAAATTGAGGATCCTGCAACAATGAAGAAAAACTTACCGAACCATCCTCTGACTCTGCCATTAGTTTAATCAATGTCCATGCTTGGGACGTTGTCCAAAGTTTCCCACCATCATCATCCGAAGAAGATTCGGTTAAAAATAATTTAATTACCTCCGCAGAACTTTGTCTAACCATACCATTTAATGCGACTTCAGGACTTTCACCAGTCTTTAATCGTCTTACGAAAGATTGTAAATCAGTCATGCGACCACCGAGCGGTACCAAGTAATTTTCAATCTCATTAACAATCCTTGAAACTGTCTCAGGACCATCAACGATTGTCTCAAGATTATTAGTCTTTGAAAGGTGAAGTTTGGATTTAGTTCCTAATCGTTCTTCAATAAATCTGCGAGATCCCTGAATACCGGCATCTCCTACATAAACACTCTTTACAACTTGTGTAGGTAGAGCGTGATTCAATACATTACTGAATCCAACTTCATCAGTAACGAAAATAACATGTGCAGTGTCACTTAAAACTAATCCTGCTGCCCATTCTGCTAAGAGGGGATATATAAATTGTGATGAAGCTTCGTTCGTCTTGGTAAGGAATTTCTTGATTACAATAACGGGCTTTTCTTCAGGGTGCGTAGATAAAAATGCACCAGTTGATTGCTTCTTGTCGTCAGATGATGAGACACTTTCCTCGTCCTTTGAAGCTTGTAATCTCTCATGATAGGCTTCAAGTGCTAGCGATTGAATTACAGTTGACGTTAAATTTAAAATACTCTTAAACTGACTCTCTGCCGTTTCACTTAATCCACTCTTCTGTCCAATTACACCCTGGACAAATACATCTAAAAATGATGACAATCGATTAAACCAGGGGAACACGGGCATATAACCAAATTCATGTGCTGCAGCCCTAATTAAATCAGTCTCATTTCTCTGTTTAACTAATCTTTCACAATCAAGTACTAAGATTTTATTGAAAATTTTATCACCAGATCCATCATCCCTCTTGGCACCAAGCACTTGATTAACTACAAGTCCTGTCTTACCACTGCCCTTTGGCCCATGGACGACGATGAAGGTGTTAATATTTTCATTAAGCCATTGAGTAATATTACCAATTGTATCTTGTCTCTCTGACCAAAGCGCCGACCCGGGGTAAGCCGACAGGGGGTCATACTTGGTTCCAGGCCAGTATCGAGACGCCTCTTGACGTGCATTACGCCATTGATCACGAATGTATTTAACATAATAGTTTGAATTCCAGGGATATCCGCCGATCTTTTGTTTAATAAACCAAAGTCTAATAGGATCAAAAATAATAACTGCCAACCCTGCAAGAAGGGCAATTAGTGCGGGGATAACTAATTTAGGATGTGAAAATAACCAATCTTTAATAACGTGAGTTCTAAGAATAGGTACAAATGTAATATGTAATTTTGTTTCATTTATCGCTAATCCATTAATACAGTTTTTCGCGGTGGCGGCATTTCTAATACTACTGTATGATAATGTTGCGAATCTTAATGTATCCTTTGTTCCGGGGACTGGCGGTGAAATATCTTGAATAAGACCGTACCTTCTGAAAAGAGTATACAAGTCTTCCTGGGACAAATCGGGACCTTCGAATGCGACATTGATTATACGACTTGGGAATCTACGTAAATCTTCAATCCAGGGAACACCATGGACTGAAAAGCAACGTACTTTTCTCAGAGGGTTAAACCAAGGTCGAATTGAATCAGTGGACAAATGAATAGTTATTGCCTTGTTTAGCGATTTTAACTGTTGGGGCAATGACGTTAGAGGGTCAATATGGGTAGACTTGATTGTATATTCTACGAACGCACCACCATCCCTTGATCTTGGCACAATTCTAACAAATTCAATCTTTTCACGCCATTCCTCGGGAACGACTCTTGTTGAGAGATAATTTTTGAAATATGCCTTACGATTGGGAAAGATGAGGTAGTAGAAGTATGATAATCTATTAGGTAATAAGGGGACAATATTATCGAAATAAACTAATGCCCTTGATGATGATTTATGAATAACACCTGTGGTGGTTTCAACTAATGATGTGTCGTCATTGACGGCGGCATCTTCAACTTGGTATGTATGATCGAATTTACTTAGAGTTTCAGCGGAATCGGGGATTTGCGAGAGTGAAGTCAATGAACGACTGATAAGGGGGCGAGGTATTGAATTGATTGATCCATGAGGGATTCTCAATTTAATTCCTCTGAATAGTGGCGTTATTCGAAACATCGATAATGATGAGGAGTTGGTTGCTGGGAGAGCAATCCGATAGTGATATGCAATAGATACAAATGAGATTAGATTAATATATTACTAAGATTATCATAGACTATGTATTCATGAACTATATACTACTAATGCACACAGTTTGCGACATCCATACTCTTTGCTTTGATCAGAATATTTCATTCCACTTCACTCATATTCTGGGCGAAGCGAAGAGTATATATTTGCAGAGTATTCACTCTTGCTTCGCTCGAGTTCGTTCGCTCACTCGTCACCTCATATCAAACTTCTCACTAACCTTTCTTGCCATTAAATCCACATCCCATACTCCAATCCCCCTATCTGACCCAACCACCAAACTACCACCATTATGATCAGTCCAACACAATCCATTAATATCACAGCCACTCGCATTCCCATACATATAATAACTAGATCCTGATCTATATGCTGTGGCGAATAATGCTTCATTTATATTTGAATAAGTACCATTATGTGATGCTGCCCGCATATCATTTGATCGAGTGGGGTCAGCGAGTAATGATGTACGATAATCATCATATGGGAGGATTATACCTTGTAAATTCGTCGCGGAAGAAGATACATCCTTGTCCGGAGCGGTAGTGGTAACATCAGCGGCCTCAGTCCAGCGAATAATTTGATGATTATCAAAATTCCTTGTATCTAAAGCATGAACTCTTTCATTATGCTCAGTGATAAACATTAGATCTTCCGCACCGGGACTGAATTTCAAAGATCTAAAGGCCCCAACCATAGTATTTGGTCTTGTTGTCTTGATCTCCGTTAAAGGTTGTGACCCCTGTGCATAATTATGAAGTTTCCGAATATCGTATAATCTTGCCACACCATTCTGTGAGGCGACTGCAAACATTAACCCCGAGGGGTGGAACGCCGTTGAAAACCCACAATCGGAATTTGTCTTAATACTATGAGAAATTTCCCATCCTGACCGTCCGGGATTACAAATGAAAATATCCGGTGAATCGCCCACGGCAACGATTGTATTTTCCACGGATGATGGTGATTGACCGCTGGGAATCAAAACCGTGGCATGATTTAATGAAGTAGAGAATGAGATCCGATCTAATTCAGTGTATGATGAAGGGTTTATATCCAAAATGTGTAAATGATGATCATTATTACAAATCATTGCCCTTGTACAATCAGAATATAAAGTAATTGAATTATTAATATATTCACCAACGTAAAGGGGTCCCGTCAATGTGGTACCAGTCTCGATATTAGCAATGGATAAAACACCTCCATTATTAGTATTTCTACCCTCAAAGTCACCAACAGTATATGATGGTCTTCTCGACCCGGCCATTAATGAATTTGGATCATCATGAACACCACCCGCGGCAACAATAGATCCCGATGATGCAAGACATCTTGGTTCAAATTCAAGCTTGAGGATAGATTCATTGGCACCTGTATCCAGGTTTAATTTATGAACTTCAGAGTGTGATGGGTATAATACATGCCCGTGAGTAGTTGGATCCTGGTTGTGATTGAATGGGGTGATAAGATCACGTAATTGCCAGTGTTTGATTGTTATATCAGCGCGATGAAGACAACCTTGTGATTTAATTATAGGCCGATAATGTACGTCTCGAGTCATGTTAAAAATAGAAATTGTATAAATTAAAAGAATTAAATAATGAAAAAGTGAGAAGTAAAAATGAGGATTGCTTATCTTCATCAGCCGTGCGGCGGTTATTATCCGGTTTTGTATTATATACTTTATGGATAGTATGAGGGTAGCGAATACTATTAAAATTTGTACTTTGAATATATATGTATATATTCAAAAAATCTATATATATGTGTATACTGAACCATCCTAACTGTTGAGTGAATGGTTTCATTTTTCGCAGAACCCTATGAATAATTTCTCATAGACTCACAAGATATAGAATATGGATACCATCGCTTCATAAGACATATACCAATAGTACAATACAGTAAATTACAAATTTATTCAATAATCATTCATTACCATTGTTCCATACATCTGTAATCACTTCCATTCACCATCATTCAGCTTTGCTCGATGATTGGTATTCACTTCAACTGACTTAAACGGAGTGAATTTAGACCTCAACATCAATTAGACTGAGAAATGATCATTCTCAGTTGTTCAAAGGTAGTGGATATCACATCTAAAACCAATCTGAGGCGGAAACGGGGTAACTCATTTTTTAGTCGTAAGAGGTTAGTGATCTCGTGCTCTTATCATCACTGGAGCGTAACTGGGTAATTGAGTATACATTGAACAATCTGGCCGATGTTCATTACATGTATGCACAACACTAAAATATAATATATCATAGTATTCACACTCTGACACTCGACAACATATATACCTCAACATATTCAAACCGACTCTGATTGTATTTTTAATTATATTCAACCCAAACTCTATAGACCATTCAGCCAAGTAGGGTATTTTAGCCCCTGCATTCAGTACTGTGAATATTAGACAGGGGGTTGAGAGAATAATACATTTAATCCTATAATGATTCACCGAAATAAAATTCATTTATCCAGTATTGTTCATTCTGATGATTCATATATTATATATTATATATTCTATATAGGTAGATATATATTATCTCACTCATCGCTAGGCTCGTTCGCTCGCTAAATCATTCCGCTGACGTAATCCGCGTAATCTGCCACATTACCATTGGGCTAAATCAGTATTATCATCCATCCCTCTCCTTTATTTAATCGTCGTTATATTCTACAATGCAATTAAAACTACTTATCGCCCTTCTCTCTCTCACTGAACTCGCATCAGCGGGTCTCTACGGTGCTAATTCCCCCGTTCTTCAGGTCAACAATCCGGCAGATTTTGAAAAGTTCGTTCTGGATACTAATCATACATCGATCGTTGAATTTTATGCTCCATGGTGTGGTCATTGTAAGACCCTCGCACCACAATTCGATAAATGTGCGAAGAAAATGGACGGATTAGTTAACTTTGTCGCTGTCGATTGTGATCAATCTGATTTAAAGCCAATGTGTCAATCTTACGGAATCAGGGGTTATCCGTCATTGAAATCATTCCGTAGAGGTAAGAATACTAATACACCAATTATTGAAGATTATGATGGTGCGAGAAATGTCAAGTCAATCAAAAGTTATGCTGAATCAAAGATTCGTAATCATGTTACTAGAGTTAGTAAGGTTGCTGCCTTTGATTCGTTTATGGAATCAAGTGAATTGCCTAAGTTGGTTTTAGTCTCGGGTAAATCAACGACTACGCCCGATTTGCTCAAGGCACTGGCAATTGATTTCATTGATACTTTGTTGGTGGCCTATGTATCAGCTAAGGAAGCAACGGGTGTTGTTCCCGCTGAGTTGGTTCCGGTTGGTAAGAATGATTCTGTGTTGGCCGTATTTACCGGCGGCAAGGACGACTTTGTTGTTTATGATGGCGAATTGAATAGAATGTCAGTTTATAAGTTCTTGGCTACTTTGGCTGAGCCTAGAGAAGGTAGTTTGAGAGTCGTTGAAAAGGTAAAGAAGGTAAAGGGTAGAAAGAGGGATGAGTTATAAGCGACGAACCGCGAACCATGAGCATTGCTAGGAGTGAGGAGTTAAGTAGATGAACAGTCTTTAGTCTATTCATTATGCCCATAGATCATCTACAATATACATAGTATGTTTAAATAAATATATTTTTTATTATCATTAATATTCGCCACGCTCATAATTCAGCTCATAATTCAGCCAAAAGCTTGAACTAAACAATAACTAACTAATAAAACATCATCAGTATGAAAAGAATCATATACATTCCCCACAATACTATCCGGAGCCGGAGCGAAAGAATTTGCAATATAACAGAAAACAGTATCAATATCAGTCCCACCACCACCAAAATCCACAATTGGCCTCTGTTTTAATCTACGTTTCAAGAATTTAATAACTGATGACCATTTCTCAGTTGCTGATATTTTACATAGACCGACTTGATTTAATGGTGGAGCACCACCAATGGGTCGGAATCGAAGTCCAACTTTGCGGCCTGAATATTGATTTTCGAGGTTGGATAATGCCGTAGTTGTTGAGGGTAATACTGATGGAAGGAGGATTGTTGATGAGAGGGTTGTTAATGAAGCTGGAACCGTTGAGGACGGTATTATAGACACATCATTATCATTAGATTCGCTCATTAGTATATTAGGTATTTTATATATATATGTCTGTTGATATGATACCGACCTTGGCTTCTCCCAACTCTTCCTTCCACTTAACTCAACCAACACCACCAAAATGATCACTAAATACTTTACGAGCATCAAGGTATCTTACAACCCCTTTAGTTCTGCTGGTGAGTAATATGTTCGTTTTATTAGTTTTTATTATTGTTATATACTAACTCCCTTAGCCCGTGTTGCACGTATCTTTTTAAATAATGTTCCACCCAAGGCTCGTGCCGGTTTGAAGGTTAATCAAACCGTATTAGCCTCGGATGCTGGTCAGGAGATTTTAGTTACTTTTAGTACGTATTAACAAATGAACAAGATCGCTTCACTCACTTGTTTGCTTGAAATGGCTTTGCGCATGAAGCGATATTTTCTTCGAGAAGTGATATTTCACTCATTTCGCTTCACTCAATGAGGACATCTACTAACAACACACAGAGGACGGACATGTTATGAAATTAGATCCCATGGTATCAAACATCGACGACGTCGTTGGTAAATTAGATCGTCATTCCAAGTCTTTAAAGATTAAGGAAGATATTCAAAATTAGTTAATATCGAACTTAGCCACGACTTCATGTCGAAAATGAAAAGTTTAGACTAATCCTGTACATATCAGTATAATAAAAGTAAATAAATAAATAAAATAAAATCATTATAAAAATCATTCTTTATATATATACTCTAATGCCTCGATAGTATTCGCTACGCTCATACACTCTCGCTCATACTATCTTTTTCACTCCCAACGAAAATCCTCCCACTTGACATTCATACCAAAATGGCGATTCAAAAGAGTTTTAAACCACAAATATACGATCATTTCTCATCAGACTCTGAAGATGAATATGCTCTTGACAGATCTCATCGTGCTGGTGAACTAGTTGATGATGACGATGTTGAAACGTACGGAAATGATGAAATGAGATCAATTTCATTCGGTGCACTTACCACGGCCGCTGAAGGTCTTAACGACGACTCCGGTTCCGACTCGGATGGACCACCTGAAGAAACATCAAATAAATCATCTAAACGATTCGTTAAAGTTTCAAGATCATCAAAGCATGCCCCCGCTGAGTCGTCTACCAAGAGGGCCGTATCTCGTATAAGGCCAATCCCTGGTCTTATGGCAACAACACAAAAGAATGGTACTTCATTATATATGGACCCCCGTTTCGATGCGGCATATGGTAAAGCCGATTTGGCCAAGGCTAGAAAAAATTATGCATTCTTGGATCAATACCGTGAAGATGAAATCAAGACATTAAAGCAATCATTAGGTGATCCTAGAAAGGGTAAGAATGCCCCCTCAGTTAAGGGTAAAAAGATTAATAAGGGTGTTCAGGGTGAGGAGAGAGAACATGTTGAACTTGAGATTCATAGATTACAATCACGTTTAAAGACATTGAGAGATCGTGATTTGGAGGACAAGGTTGTAAAGGAATTCAAGGCAGGTCAAAGGAAGAAGGCTGATGATGGTAAAGTGCCTTATTTCTTGAAAAATTCAGATAAACGTAAATTGGTCTTGACTGAAAAGTTCAAGAATATGAGAAAGAAAGAAGTTAATAAGGTTATTGAGAGAAGAAGAAAGAAGAATGCCAGTAAGGAGAGAAAGGAAATGCCTGATAGAAGGGAGTAAACTCGAACTAACCCGAGCACGAGCAAAGCGAGCGTTGCTCTTTGAGTTAACTTTTATCACTTTGATCACGTTAAGTATTATTTCATTATCGCTTCTCTCGCTGCCTCAGAACTTGAGCGACGACTCTCGCTTCGCTCGAGTTGTTCCATAGCCATTGTACAATATAACATCAATAAATTTATTATTTTTACTACATAAACTATTCTTGCTTAATTTCTTCATTACTCTTAGGCATTTCAATTGGTGAACCATGAGCTAACCAGTCATTAAATGAACCAAGATAATTACCTCTCTTGTCATAACCGGCCAAACCAGCTAACTTTTCAGCGGCTGAAGATCTAACACCAGCCATACAATAGAACAATAACTCCGAAGAAGCCTCAGGCTTGGCTAAACCGAATGTATCTTCAAAAGTTTCAGCGTCAAGACTTAAAGCACCAGGGGCTGACTTGAAGGGTAAATTAATAGCATTAGGGATATGGCCAGCGGCGTACTCTGATGGTTCACGAACATCAATAATAACAATTTCGGGAGCAGGGTTAGCTGAGATGGTAGCAACGGTATCATGTTCATAGATCTTGGCGGGGATATCAGCGGTAGTAACTGAATAAAAGCGAGTCCATGATTTTTGTTGTTGTAAGGGAACTGAAATTCTGGTGTTATTCAGTCTCGGGGTAGATAAACGGGGGACAACGCTCATACGACGAGCACCGGTGGCTAAGACCACACGAGAAATTTGTCTAGCCGAGTTGGCAACATTCGCTCTTAAGGTGAACATAGTAGCTAACGTTGTTGAAAGTGTAGATACCTTTATATATATATAAGAAGTATCGGGTCGGTTAAGATGCAGCCGATATTCGAGAGGGCGATTCGGCTGAAAATGAATTTGTCCCAACTTCCGGTTTTGTTTACATCATTTATTGTATTTAATATTAATTTCATTTCATTAATATTATTTAATTTATTTAATATGACAGATAACTTAATTGATTCTCACTTTGACGTATCGGAAGTCTGTAATGCTATAAAATTAGCCGCTAATCAGGCAATTGTGAGTTTTAGTTTATTCATTCTCGCATCATTCTCGCTTTGCTCGAATGATACTAACAAAACAGGACTCGGAGGACTATTTATCCTATGCTACGGTTTTAGATTATCATTTATCTGATCCCCAGCAATACGCTGAACCCGAGAGAGATCTTATCCTCATCGCGCTTCGTGACGTTCTCACTAAATACCCGATCCTATCCAAAGAGATTGGCTGGGATTTACCTGCCCTTTTACTACCATATATTGATTCTTCATTCAATTTTAATCGAGATTTGATTGAAGCTTCAAACGTTCATCTTGTCACTGAACTTTTCAATATTATCTCGAGAGATGGTACACCCAAGGAATTATACTTGAAGGCTTTGGAGTCCCTGGCTATGTTAAAATTAGTATCATTAAATGGACAAGATAATGATGACAGAGGCACACAAGAGAAATTTATGGGATTAAAGTTCCATTTATTATACAAACTAATTTTGGCATCAAACAGTAAAATTATTACCCAATATCCCTCAAGGTTTCTTGCCGCAATGGTAACTGGTCTATTGTCTCTTTTACAAAGTGCAGCTGCTGATGAAAAATCATCATGGTATTTCTTATGCTTAATTTTACGTCGCATATATACCTTGATTAGAGATTATGTTCCTAATAGTTCACCATCATCATTGGACAATAATGAACGTTCTATGATTAGAACCATCTTACGGAACACATTAACTCATGCAGTTGGTATGGTTTGTACAGTTTTGAATTTTAGATGGTCAATAAGGAATTTCAGAGAGATTAAACATAATGTATTTAATGAATCTTTGGAGACTCGTGTGGGAGTTGATGATGTTAATACTAATGGTTCATTCATGGTTGATATATTAATGAGATGCTCACAGTTAATGTTAAGTTTGGATATGGAACCACAAAATACTATTGATTATTTGATTTCCGTTCCATTTAGTGAATTTGAATCTGAAT
Organism: Nadsonia commutata; assembly: GCA_030563525.1. Lineage (NCBI taxonomy): Eukaryota > Fungi > Ascomycota > Dipodascomycetes > Dipodascales > Nadsonia > Nadsonia commutata. The sequence continues at coordinate 61,407 of JAKUCD010000060.1, forward strand.
TCCAAGACGACGACGACGACGACGATGACCATGAAGCTCGACTTTCATTATCGTTTGATTTAAATAAACCAAACCTTGACGGTCTTATGATTTTACTAACCGAACATGTTTACGATGAACATCCTGATAAATTAACAATGTCATTCCAAGATCTCGCTAATCTTTCAATCAAATATTCGATGTCAAGGGGTAAAGTGCCTTCTGTTATTAGTGATGCTATTGTCTTCTGGGGTACTTATCTACTACAAAAAAGTCCATCGCCGGCAACATTTCCATTGGACAGTATCGCGAGAGAGAACTTTATCCAGTACATTCAAGTACTTACAGTATTCCTAATTTCACCAATGTCACAACCCACATCAATCCCTGAACCGTCATCTAAGGAAATTCAATTCAGTAGAGTAATAATTGAACTTATAACAGGACTGCTAAGATCACGTAACGCCACTGATGGATGGGAATGGTTAATTGAATCAGTCGATCAGTGTCCTTGGAGTTTTGGTAGAAGCGCAATTATCGGGATACTTAAATCTTTGTCGTTGGATCGGAATGAGGTTGTTATGATTAAGGATGATGAGGCGGTTGATGAAATTATTGAAATTATTGAGAAAACAGATTTGAATGGAAGAAATTCGTCTTTGCCACCCCCACTGCCCAGTAGATTTATTAATCGTCCTATTCTGAGAGAGTCGTCATCGGGATCTTATACTGCTAAAGTGTGTGGTAAAACTAATCGTCATATTATATTAGATGAAGCCAAATGTACGGCATTATCAGATGCAATCTCGAACTGTGTTGATTCTACATTTTACATTGACGATGGACTAACGGTGGTTAACGGTGAAGAATTACCAGTACTCCTAACTTGGATTAATTGGTTAATTGCCATTATTGATACGACAAATCTCAAACAATTCTCAAATGTATTGGATGAAATTAAAATCAATTTGTCTGGTAAATTTAATGATGATGATGAGAGTAAGATTTCATTGGTAGAGTTTACTTTTGATCGTTTAATGTCTCATGTGGATAAGTTATAAATAAATTTAATAATAATAAATATGAATCTAACTAAAATACTAATCTAACTAGACACGGGGGTGTGGGTAGTTTCACTCACTCATTCACCCTCGCTACGCTCGAGTTCGTTCAGTTTTCTCTCACAACTGTATCGATTGACTTTGCAATTCTTTTAACGTTACTATCATTAAACCCAGCCATTGAAACTCTACCATTTGACGACAAGTAAATACTATATTCACTAACCAAACGATCACATTGAACCTTACTCAACCCAGTATAAGCAAACATACCAATTTGGTCAACTAAATGATCCCAATTACCAGGAGTTCCCAATGAAATTAATTCATCTTTTAATACTTGGCGCATTTTCTTAATTCTTGATGACATTGTAATTAAGTCGTCTCTCCATTGTTGATATAATTCGGGTGTGTTTAATACAGTGCTGACGATCTTGGCACCGTAAGCAGGGGGTGAAGAAATTTCAGCTCTTGTAATCGCTGATAACTGTGTAATGACAGCTGAAGCAATTTCGGCAGTTGATGAAACAACATGAAGCGCACCAGTTCTTTCACCATAAAGACCAAAATTCTTAGCAAAAGATTGACAAACTAAGAAATCAGAATGGCTCTTTGCGAATAATCTAATAGCAAATGCATCTTGATCTAAGTCACCTGAAGCAAACCCCTGGTAAGCGGCATCGAAAAATGGATATAATTTCTTTTGTAAGAAAATTTCATTTAATTCTTCCCATTGTTCCTTTGTAGGGTCAACACCGGTAGGATTATGAGCACAGGCATGTAAAAGGATAATGTCACCCTCATTTGTATCATTTACTAATGTTGTCTTGAATGCATCCCAGTTTAAAGCACGATTTTTAGCATCCCAATAAGGATAAGTCTTGGTCTTAAGGCCAGCGGTTTCAAAGATCTTGAAATGGTTACCCCAAGTAGGATCAGAAACCCAAATTGTCTGCGATGAATTAAATTTACTCAAAAATAAGCCACCAAGGTGATTTGCACCTGTACCTGAAATTGTCTGAACCGATGAAACTCGTTTAGAATCTAAAATCGGAGCATTATCACCAAAGATAACTCTTGCAGAGGCTGAAATATATTCAGCTAATCCATTAATAGCGAGATATTCGTGATTGTAATTGGAATCAGCATTAATCTTGTCGCAAGCGGCTTGAACACAGGGTAAAATCCATGGCTTACCCTCGTTAGATCTATAAGCGCCAATACCTAAATCAGCCTTTTCAGGATGATTATCGGCCTTGTAAAGGCCAGTAAGATGGAAAATTGGGTCGGGGCCAATAATAGGAGGAGTATTAATCATTGTGTAGTTCGTTTTGTTGAATTTTGTCGGAGGAGGAAGTTGAAATGTGTGGTTAAGAGGACACAAAGATGACTATTACTGAAGTATACCCAAATGCACGTGAAGATGATTGTGTCGGAGTATCAAAAAAGGAAAGAACGCTAAAGCGATAATAATAAATAAGAGTAATATATAACAATAATAAAAAGAGGACTTAAATTCCGACTAAGCGCTGAATATATATATATATACTCCTTGTATCTAAATTTAACCCACCAATCGGCGTACCGGTGTCTCGGACAACCAGTCTAGACCGTGATCTGTCTCACGATAACGCGCCGGGACTAACACGGGATACATCGGAAAGTGTTTTCGCGCCTGAAATGATGGATTATTTTTCCCCGGCGTCGGAATAAGGATTGGATATCCGCATTTATCCGTATCGGACAATTGTAAAATTTCAATCACTTTAATGTCGGATTTTTAAAGAATCTCAAGCCAATTCATTCGATCTCTTCTTCCTCCCTCGATAACGTACGATAATGGCAGTAGGATCCGAAAAATCATACCCCTCGCTACCAGCCGTGTTGCTCCGTACTTTACACGAGCATGAGGCATTAACCGCTAGGAACCCGCTTGAACTGCTCCTTTCGGGTGACGTTCAATGTACGCCGATAACATTACCCCGCGAAATCATTTTATCGGTAGTTTCCCGTTTTCCGGAGCGCGGTTCCGAAAAGTAGAGGGTTCGAATCTGTGTTGAGTTGTATTTGAACATATTCCTCCCAGATCAGATCAGATCAGATCAGATCAGATCACGGGGTGGCTGCATGATGTTGTTTTGAACACGCTTTCCTAATCTTCAATATATATATATATCAAATCACAATGGTAGACTACTCTAAATGGGATAATCTTGATTCTGGTTCTGGTTCTGACACTGAACAAGAACCAGTTGTTAACCACATCGACAACCAATCACAGATCGATGAATTTTCAACGGCTATCGCTAATAATCAAGAACTGTTCCGCCGTGTTGACCGTATCTGTAATTTAGACCCCGCTGAACTTTTAATAAAATCGCGTGAAGATCTCGTGGCGGTCAGTCACTCATCTCTCAAAACGGATGATGATTACGATAATATGATTCGGTCTATCCTCGATAATGTCAAGGACGCAGATTCAAAATTATACAGTGATAGATTATTAGAACATCGTAAAAAGTTATCATTGGTTATTACTTATTATCGACAACAGTTAGATTTGTTAAAGTCAGGGAAACCAGTACCTGATCCTTTATTAGAATCGATAACATCTAAACCTCCAGTGAACGATAGTCAATCTAAATTGCCTTCTATTTTATCAACTAAATATGCTACTAAAGTTGAGGATGGTTCTCAAATTTCGTCTCAAGTTTTGTCCCAAGTTTCGTCTCAAGTCACTTCTACTACTTCCACTTCCTCTTCTTCATCTACATTCTTTGATGAATTTTTCGCTAAGATGCCTCAACCATTCCCGCAAACATTACAATTTGCTCAATTATCAATCACCACACTTTCACAACAACAAGATTTTTTAAAACAGCACCCATTCATTATCACCGCTAATCAAAAGGAAGCTATAATTATGGCATGTTTTCAATTAGAATTACAAGGTCTTGGCGATGATTCAGCCGATTTAGTTAATCAGTACGTTTTCAATGCTGTATTACTTGAATTTTGTGAATCAAAAACCACACACACTGTATTCGAAACTCAATTTTTCAAATCATCTGAATTTCTTAATTCTGTCAATGAAACAATCGAAAAGGTTAAGGAGACCTGTCAGCTTCTCATGCAATCGGCAAGGGAGGAAGCGAACGAAAAAGGGTCCGAAGAAATTCAACTTCATAGTGTTGACTCGAATACTGAAATAATCTTATCTGTGCCCAAAGTTAATGACAATGATTATCAATTATACATAGACTCATTTTCACCAGAGATGAGATTGGCAATTGAATCGGAGGAATTAGATGCTGTTAATAAAGTACTGGCCGAGATGAAAATTGATAAGGCAGAAGATTGTATAAGGAAATTGGACGAGTGTGGAGTACTTTCAGTAGACGAAAAGATTTATGATGCTGATAATTGGAATAAGCGTCCTAATTGATATAAAATGTACTACAGACTTAAATAAACATCCATCCACCACATAGACACGTACTCAAAAACAAAAACAAAAACAAAAAAAAAGCCGTATCTCAAATTCACAAAACCATCCAAAAAAGAAGCCCAACGGGGGGGTCGAACCCCCAACCTTGTGATGGCTTTAATTCTAGAAATAGATTTTAAGAGTCACACGCTCTACCGATTGAGCTAGCTAGGCTCAAGATGATCCCTAGCGGATTCGAACCGCTGATCCTTGCGTTATTAGCACAATGCCTTA
>JAKUCD010000061.1:0-65585 GCA_030563525.1 Nadsonia commutata
TTTTCCCCCCCCCCCCCCCCCCCCCCTCTTCCCGCCGCTCCTACCGCGTACGACTGCCACGGGCCGACGCCGTCCCGCTAGTGCCGGATTTTCTAGCCGTGTGGTTATATACCCATAGATCTCCTTGAGGACGTCCAATTTTTCTCATCCATCTATCTATTTTCTCATCTATTATGTACCCTTCACCCCCCCATTATCCTATGCCCGTCTACCCCCGTATTATTAACGGACATCCCGGACATCCCGGACACCCAAATCAATTCGCTCACCCTCTCCCTCATCCTCATCCTCTCCCTCACCCTTCCTATCCCGTTTTAATTCCTTCATCATATGGCGTTTATTCACCGGCACCAACTCCGTCACCACCATCTTATCAATATCCGACTTATGGACACCCCGGTTATGGTAAGTTGGCAGCGAACCCTTATGATAATCTTGGTATGTCTATTTTAGGTACAGCGGCAAGTGTTATTGCCCATTGTGCTCCTTTGTCGCCAGTTGAAACGGCTCCTGTTAATTTCCCTGCCCCCGCCTGTCCTCGTGCTGATAGTAATGTCATGAGCATTTCATCATTAGTTTCTGATTCTATCCCTATTGCTCCTCGTAAGCATACCATTGACTCGTTAGAGCCCTTGACTAAACGGGCCAGATCGTCATCTCTGTCATCTACATGTTCAGATGAAGATTCCTCCTCTTCCTCCTCCTCTCACTCTGTTAAGCCTCATATTTGTGGAAAATGTGAAAAGGGGTTTTTACGTCTTAATGATTTAATTCGTCATGAAAGATCTCATAAGGATGTTGCTCAATATTATTGTCCATTCTATTATGATTCTTATTTTGAACCTGAGAAGAAGGAGTCAAGTGGGAGTGAAAATGAAATTGGAAATAGCTCTGATGGCTCAAATGGAACAAATTTATTCTGTAAATGTCATCAAACTGGTGGATTCTCTCGTTGTGATACTTTTAAAAATCATTTGAAATCAATTCATTTTGTTTACCCTTCGGGGACGAAGAAAAAGGATAGAGCAGGTCAAGCTGGTGCTTGTAAGGCATGTGATGTCAAATTTGAAAATGTTAATGCTTGGTTATTGAATCATGTGGAGAATAACCAATGCAAGGGAATTGTCAATCCATTTAGATAAACACTCGCATGAGTGAGGCGATGTGAGTGTGTCCTGAACTACAAGCCACACTACCGTTCAGCTCCCCGCCCCGAGATTTTATATCTTCCCTTCTTATATCTCACCCTCCCCTTATAACTCACTCTCTCCCCCCTTAATGACCGTTATGTATAGCTATGTACCTTATAGAAGCCCTAGGGCAATGAAAATGAATTCACGATATTTTAAACTTTCCCTCTCACCCCTATTCCCCTCTCATCGTCCCCCCGTTACCCCTTATTACGACTCTGACTACCCTCAGTTGCAACAGTGAACTCGGCAGTGTACGGCGCTGCACGGCGCAAAACACAATGCGCACATACCAAAATGCCCCGCTTGGCATCCTAATAAGCCGCGCGGGGCCAATGAGGCTTACTACTGCCGCCTGCACACCACCGCCTCACTCTGCCCAACGGCATAGGAGCTTATCTCCGCCGGGCATTTTGAAACATCATTGTGACCTTGAGCGTATTTATCACCAGGGTTAGCATATTGATGACGTAATGTGATTAGCAATCGAGTCGAGAGCCTTGGTTTTAAGCCTTGGTTGATGCTGCGCACGCACGGGAGGTGGTCGCATTTATCCGTGAGTATGGGGTGAACTGTGAGTGAAGAAATATAGATTATAATAAATAAATATAAACTGTTTAAGATCTGAAGTCACTCTTGAGGTCTCGGCATTTGGCAAGCAGCATTATCCCCAGCTGAATATATTGTGATCAAAAAAGTCTTTAAAGTCATGTGGATGGTATATCTATGGATGTAGTTAGAATTGATTCAAAAATTTATAACTTCAATATACAGAAGGACTACAGTTTATAAATAGAAATAAAACTGAACCAACTAGAATATATTAAACATTCGCACGAGTGAAAATACCGTTTGACGTGGACAGATAATAATAATCAGAATAAATGTCAAGATTAGGTCCGGCTGACATAATCCAAGGTACTTCCTTGTATTACATCATCTTATTACTATTTATGAGTTGAGTCATGACTATTCCCAATTGGTTGAGTTGAGTAATCACCTTAATATTCGTTTTTTGGTTTTTCGTAAATCTCGCTACACTCGAATGATGGCAACAAGATCAGCTATTGTTGGCGCATTAGCGTGTCAGAGAGATTCTTATTTAACTTCATTAACGGCTAATGTTGTTTCATGTATTGCCATCCCTCAAGAAAAGAAGAAGTCCGCTGCCGTCCCAACCCCTGCCGCTACCTTCGAAGTAGAATTTGATGATACAATTTTATTCCCCGAGGGTGGTGGACAACCATTTGATACTGGTAAAATTGAAGTTATCGAAACCAAGGAAACTTATAACGTCATCTCAGTTCGTCGTGATGGACTTGTAGCGCGTCATGCAATTTCCACACCCCAACCTCTCTCAGTCGGCACAACGGTTAAAATGTCGATTGATTGGAATCGTAGAATGGATCATATGCAACAACATACCGGTCAACATTTACTCTCAGCGGTACTTGATGAATTTGAATTACCCACTCTATCATGGTCAATGGGGGTTAAATTTAATTATATTGAATTACATCGTAAATTAACCTCGGATGAAATGGATCAGGTTCAGAGAAAGGTTAATCAATACATTCAAAATGCTATGCCCATCAGTGTTAAGATTCCCGAATCTTTACCCGCCAGCAAAAAATTACCCGATGATTACGATATTGCCAAGGGTGTAATTCGTAGTGTTGTCATCGGCAATCTCGACGATAATGCCTGTTGTGGTACTCATCTCTCCTCGACATCGGAGATTAGTTCAATTTCATTATTATATCAACAATCGAATAAGGGTACACAATCAAGACTTTTCTTTCTTGCCGGCGATAGAGTTTTCAAATATGCCGCAGAATCTAACGGGATAATTAGAAAAATTAATGCTACTTTGTCATGCCAAGTTGATGAAATTGACGATAAATTGTCCAAGATGATGTTGTCACAGAGGGAGTTATCATCTCAGCTTAAAATTTGGCAAACTGAGGCTGCTGTTAACGATGCAAATAACCTTAAAGAAAAGTTGTCCGGTAAGACCATCGTTCTTTATAAGCCTGATGCTGGGTTAGATTATCTTCAATTAGTAGTTCGTGAATTAGGTGATCTCGTTCCAGGCCAGGGTACAGTTGTTTTAGCATGTGGTAAGGGGTCAGAAGGTGGTGCATTGATTGTATTTGGTGATGATATGATTAGTGCCGTGGAAACGATTAAGAAGTTGGTTCCTAATGCGAAGGGTGGTGGTAAGGGTAGATGGCAGGGGAAGGTTACATCCTGGGAAAAAGGGTCTTTCGAGGGGTTGGTTCATGTTATTGAACAATCCTAAGCATCCTGAGCGCAATAACGAAGGATGCGAGGATTCGGAGTTCTGACTGCCTGAGCAGTCAACTGTCTGAGCGTTAATAGAGATCTGACAGTTGAAGTCCCTGACAGTCTGCCAAGTCCCCATGTTATATAGACTAATAGACAATAAATTAATCCTTCTTTCTCATTCATTAAACCTCAACCTCCTCATTAACTTCTTACCTAGTTCGTTCGTTCGTCAACAGCATATAAGCCACCTTAACATCAACCTCCCACGCGATTGATACCCCATAATCAACCTCAAATCAATCAAATTAATTAAATCACCAAACACGACAACATGGATGACATTAATATAACAAAACAAACCAAAGATCTTGTTATGGTTGCTTGGAATCAAGTTGATAAAACTCAATCAGGAATTGTATGTTAAAAGATTTCACTTCTCAAACAATGCTGCATTACTTATTCTAACCCTATAGATACCGGCGTGTGATATACTTTCATTAATTGAAGAAATGGAATTCGTATTACAAATGCCCTCAGGATCATTAGTATCCCCCGAAACCATCTCTCAGACGAAAGAATTTTGTGCATCACAACCTGATCTTACTATCGACGTTGATATTTTCATTCAATTATTTAATCAATTGACAAATGGGTATTTAACCAAACAAGCTCAGGATATCAATGATGTTATGTCGGAGGTGGTTTTGGATGATGATTCCAATTTAATGATGTCGACACCCATGGTTGGGAAATCAATGGATATTCTGAAACAGAAATTACAAGATTATGATAATGAATCATTGGTATTTGAGTATCCACCATCGCAACTATTCCCTGTGCCCGTAAAGGAATTAGCTCAGCAGAGGAGGGATAGATTACAACGTAGGAATAATTTGGATTATAATGCCGAGCGGACTGGAATTGATTCATTGCCCCCATTGACTCCTATGTCCGGTGATGATGGTGAACGATACACTCCAAGAACAAGAAAATTGCTTGATGAAAAAGATGCACAAATTGATTTTTATGAAACAAAGGCATTCGAATTACAAAATAAAAACGATGATTTAAAATTACAATTAGACCAATCTAAAAAGAATTTCGAAAAATTAAAGTCCTCATTAGAGGAAATGGAACATCAAATGACACTTGTTGAAAAAAATTGGAGAAATTCTCAAAATGAAGTCATAAAATGGAAAAAGGAATGTGATTTAGCCAATGAGTCAGTGACAACGTTAAGAAAGGAATTGGATGTTGTTTGTGATTCCCCGTCAGATAATGAGAGTATTCGTGATAAACAAATTTCAACCCAATCTTCATTAATTAAGCAATTAGAATCAACCGTTAACAGTCTTAAAACTGAAATTTCATCTTTAAAATTGGAAAATGGCAATTTGCAATCCACAAACACTTCATTAATTGACGAATCACTAAAGGACAAACTTTTAACGAAAACAATAGTTCCACCCACCCATACCGCCGTTCAACACCTTTCAACATTACTTGATCAACAGGGATCATTAATACAAAGAATTTCACAGAATAATGGTTATATTCCAACATACACGGAATTACAATCATTTATTAAAATTAGTCTTCCATATTTGGTGGCATTATTAATACTTGCAATTTCACTCGTGTTATATAAATTAATACCAGTGATAATCCCCACAAGAGAGATTTGGTCACCAGTGATGATACGTACTATTCCAATTTTGAATCCTAGATTAAATGAGGGTAATTTGATATTACAACCTTGGTGGAGGAAAGTTAGGAGTCAGTGGTTGAAAGGGGTTTTTTATAATTTTGATCAATGGGTTAGGAATACTGATACGGATTTTCCTGTCTGAACGAGTATGGAGTCGGGAGTTTTCAGTTGGGAAGTCCTCAATCTTCGTAATTCACGCAATAACTCAGGATTAGCATACTCCTTTCTGTTTTCATATAAATATATAATAAATTAAATTATACTACCAAACTACTCTAAATTCTCCTCCTCATCAAACACATCAAACTCATCATCACACGGATATTCAAATTTATTAAAATCAATGTCATCAGAATAAATCCATTCCAAACAATCCCTAAACACATTTCTTGAAATTTCTAATTCCATTGCCCATTCAGCATCTCTCATTCTTGCCTCGAAAACTTCACATCCTTCAATCAAGGGGGTGCGTTTCAAATGTTGTTGAAATTTTTTAAATATCAGAATTGATCTCATATCAGTAATTTGGACACATCCTCTTAATTCCAATACGGCGAGGTTGGGCATATAATTCAATACTCTAGGAATTGAATTATTCGATAATAAATGGCAATTGTTTAATGATAATCTTTCAATTTCATGGCCACGATATAATGCAATTTCATTAATTGTTCTATCATCAATATGACACCCTGCGGCTCCTAATGTGTTAACCTTTGTATACCTTGCAATTTCACGCATACCACGGTATGTTATTGATGATCCACTAATTTTACGACCAACGTTAAGTAATTTTAAATCACGACATGATCTAGCTAAATAAATTAAGCCATCGTCGGTAATTTTATCACATGCCCTAAGGTCGAGGATCTCCAATTGTGGGCATTTCCGTGACACTAATCGTACAAAATCATCGTCGGCTAATGTACATCCCGGGAGGATTATTTTCTTTAATCGACCGCCAACGAGAAGATCCGGCGTTGGTACAATGAATGGACACATGTAAAATTCCAACCATTTCAAATTACCACCCGCGAATGCAATTTGTTTGATATCGGTTTGTTTAGCGGTTTTCAATTTATGAAGGACTAGTAAATCGGAGTTGGTGCGTCTAAGAGTAGGGGGTTTGACTAGCGTGGATAATGTTGCAGGTAATGACGTTGATGCGGTGAGTCGGGGTGGTTGTTCGTAAATATCAAAATCTTCATCGAACTCATCATCTTCAAAATCACTACCAAATTTATCATCATCTTCAAAACTCCCCTCATGATGATCAATGAACCCCCTCCAATCATTATCAGCACAAAAATGTAATTTTTTATACAAAACGGTTAAAGTAATTTCATACCATAACTTATTAACCACAAGACAATTAAATAAAATTCGTTTCTTGTTCTTAAATAAATCGCTTGTCGTCTTGGCCTCCTCATTTAAGGCATCTTGCCATACTGAGCGAGCTAATTCAGTATCACCGTAAATTAAAATAGCATGTCTTAATGATAATGGACGACGGCGTTGAGGCGGGGCCTCGTGGGGGATGATGGTTTGTCCGTCAAGATGAGATATGATCATATGTAAAATTTCTGGTACCTCCAATGCTCTGTGTGGTGAGGGGGGGGTTGGGGTCACGTCATCAACTTCCTCCTCTAGGGCCCAATAATTATCTAAAAATGGATCAGTAGATAAATGTTTGAGACTTAATTTATGGTGAAGTGTAGAAGTACTATTAACACCGGCGGCAATATCAGATAACGTTGACATACAACTCATATCCCTCGTTATAGGCTGAACTTTACCATACCCTGGGAATGTTGGTACTTCAACATTAACCGATGATCTTCGACGATTATGGAATGGATTGCCGTTCAGAGTAGTGGTTTCTAACTTACCATATGTCTTGCTAGGCGTATTGTTGGATAACGATTGACTTTTTGAATCTAATGCTGATGATGGTGTTATAGGTGATGACGGTGTAATAGGTGTATTCATATCAGTACTACTGTATGTTGATATCTCACTTGAAACCGTTTGGTTACTTGTTGATCTAACTGGAGTTCTTGTCTTCGAGGTGGTATCTAAGGATAATGCTGATAATCCAGGTATGGGATTCTTTTTGCCGCCAGCGGATGATGATCCCATACTCATAACCCAGTCTTGAGTTGCTGATTCCTTGTTTAGTGGTAAACTTATTGTTGATGGGGTGGATCCCGATGCAGTGACAGTGTCAGTGTCTAACGGTAGACTTGAAGAAGAGTATTTCTCACGCAATGTTGATGAAGATGCAGTAAATGGTAGTCTTGATAAAGTGCCAGTACCGTTACCTTCACTCTCCTTGAATGAAGCTGAAACCGATCTACGGAATGAAAATGGTTTATCTTGAGTCGAGCTCTGACTAGTTGTTCCACGTCGAAATAGTCGATGACGGAAACTATCCTTCTTTAAATTGGATAAATTTTCGGACATATTAGGTTATGATGATTAAAATTAGACTATTCAAACTTGTTATGCATAAGTTGATAGGGAATATCGAGAAAATGTCCAAAAAATGTCGAGAAAATGTCCAAAAAATGTCGAGAAAATATCGAAAAGAAAATTAAAATGAGTAAATGAGTAAACGAAAGTAAAAATTGATAGTATTATAATACTGTAAACGAAAGTGAAACCAGAGTAAATGAGAGTGATAAGGATATATCCTTTAGTTGGGTTTACGGTAGGAAATGAGTCCTTTAGTGGGATGGGGTTTTGTGGTTTGCGGATTTCGTCCTAGGTAATAGGTGATAATAGATTATCTCGAACGCCAAGGAGCAAAAGATATATATAAAAGGAGCTAAAGGCGACGTCAATTTGATTCAGAGCAAGAGGCCAGGATAAGATGGAGAAAAACTGAACACGCTGCCTGATAAACAATGAGAACAATGGAAGCGTAGTAGTTTAGCGATCACGAAAGGCCGGATTTTCCTTGTAAACGCATGAATATGCACGATTAAGGAGGCTGGCCTAGCAAGGAGGCTGGCCTTTGGGACTCTTTCTGGTGATTGAGCGGCGGTATTAAGGCGCCTATAATGTGAGCCTTTCAGCGAGATTGGCCCCTGGTTATCCTAAACGGGGTATACTATCCAGGATAGTAGTGTAAGGCCGTTTCTAGAAATATTGATATCTACAAAGGGGTCGTCTAAAGCGATCTACTTGAATGATCGTGCTGGTACTAACACTTGATTCCCCCTTCCCTGTTAAAAGTCCCATCTGCACACCCCCCTGCATACATACCCCAGCCGTGTGGTCATCACTTAATGTTTCAGGATTCTCTTATAGCTGTAAATAGTTTCGAGGCGGTCCCGTGCCCCGCCCCTGCCGATCGCACACTGGTTTCACATAAAGTAGATAGAATGCATTTTTTGGTGTGAGCGAGGAGTGTAAGTGGGGAATCAGGATTAGGTTAAAAGATAGAAATTAATATGTAACATTAATATGTAATATTATATACTATAATTATAACTATAAAACATGTCGTACAATCGAGGTACAATCGAGATACAATCGATTAGTTTATTTCTTCAAAGTTCTCTGCTTCTCAGAATCTTCAACCAACTTCTTTTCAACATACAAACCCTTACGCGTTCTAATAGCATCAACATACTTACGCGCAATATTCTCCTTATCGGCAGTATCACCCAATTCCTCCAATTCCTCTTCCGTGGTAGGTACCCAGAAAGGATCCTCATCCAAGATCTGGAACCCTGAAAAGATTAATTGAGGACTAGCGGCACCCGACGTCCGTTTACGAATATCATCAGCAAATCCAAATGCTTCAACTACAGGCATAAGAGCCTTGATAAAGAAAAACGGTGTACCCTCCTTCATTTCCTCCGAGATAATACGGCCTCTACGTTTAGTGATTACTGCATAAACCTTACCCAATACTTCGGTAGTTGCTTGAATATCACAAGTATACATCGCCAACATTAATCTGGGTGACCAATCCAGGAAACTTTGATGAAATCCATCACGAGTTGCTGTAATTAATCTACCTGAAATTCCCGAAACCGGCTCAACATCAGGATTAATCTCTAATGATTCAACGACACAGGCGACACCCTGAACTTGCTCGGCAGCTAATGGGCCATGTGCCATTGCTAATTGGAACCCAGTAATAATTGAATCCTCATATTGACTTGGCTTGAATTCCTTACCACTAAATAATCGTCGTAAACTTTCACTTTGAAGTCCATCTAACAAGATATTTGGTCCAACCCGCTTAGGTCCAAAGTAAGCAATACGATCAATGGCCCTAGTCCAAGTATTAGTATTGTCACGAGAATCCATCTTTTCCAAATGTTCATTAAGACCGATTTTAAATTCATCCAATTTCATAAGTTGTCCAGATAATCCACCAATATCATCTTCGGTCGATTCTTCTACCTCTTCTTCTTCGTCGATTTCACTGGTATTTTTACGCCAATTATGTACTAAATGCGAGATAGTAGCCTTATTGTCATCCAAATATTTTGTTAATTTAAATGACATAGGGACCATTCTAAGCTTTAATTTAACTTGACCGACTTCAACTTCAACCACACCGCGACCTAAATCAGGATTCTTAAGTGGAGCGGGTTCAGTCGTCTCAGGGAAAGCGGCAATAGTCTCACGATAAGGAACAATTGGTTTAGATGATTGAATATCAATCTTGGCAAATCTTTCCCTTAAATCCTTAAGACAACGCTCTAAATGTAATTCACCAGCCGTAATCATAACATGTTCACCAGTCTCTTGAACCAAGATCTTAACACAGGGATCGGATTGATTAAGTAATTTCAAGCCTTCCTCCAGTTTATCCAATTGTGTAGGATTTGTAGGTTCAAGTGCCACACGTACAATAGGCGGTGCAGTCATATTAATGCCAGCAAGGTTCGCACCCAAATACTCCGTAGAGACCAATGTACCATTTTTCAAAATTTTACCATCAAGACCACCAATACCCACAATATTACCCGCGGGTGCTTCATCCAGTGATACTAATTCACGACCCATAAGTAAGTAAAGCGCGGTAATGGTAACTGTCGAAATAAATTGCTTAGGTCTAGCAGGATTATACTTGGGGCCAAGTATATGTAATTCTTGACCGACCTTTAATGTACCACTATAAACACGACCAAATCCAATAAGTACTTCCTTAATATCGGGCTTCTTGTCATTAGCACCTTCGTAGTCGTAATCGTAATCGTAATCGGTGGAAGTTTCGGTAGCATACGATTCTTCCTCAACGGTTTGACCTGTCGAAGCAGCCAATTTACGTGCCTCGGCGGCTTCAGCGGCTAATAACGCAGCCTCCCTCGCCGATCTGCCTTTTTCACGTAATTCTTCCATTGTTTGTCCCGTACGTTTATTTTGTGGTAACTCATTCTCCGGGATAGCTAAAACCTTGGATACATAAGCCGATACGGGTCCCTGACGATCACATGATATCATGGCATCACGTACGATATTGGGAATATCAATACCACCGGGTGTTGATTCAAGAATTTTGGGAATTCTTTCCGTTTGAGCGACAAGTGGTGATGGTAATCGTTCAATAACCGTTAATAATACCGCAGATGATAATGGAATCCATTGACCGAAAATAGATGTTAGTAAAGATTTACCATCCTTTGACTTAATTTCTCTTGGTAAAACTTTTAAATTAAGTGCTTGAATAATCTTTTCCGACTTTTCAGGATTTCTATTCAAAACGGTAGAATCATAAATTGCCCAAATATTATCCAAAATCAACGAAACGAATAATGGTTTAAGTGATCTACCCTTAAGACCCTTACTATTAATAACTTTTTTAGTCTTGGGATCAAAATAAAAATCACCCCAAAGAACCTTTTCAAGATTTTCACGTTTCATACCTAATTTCTTTTCGTAGATAGCAGCAAATTGACTAATATTAAACCCCCAACCATCAATGGCGGAGGCAAATACGACATTCATTTTCTCCGGTGAAAAGTAAATATCAGCATCATCTAATTCAATAAATTCTTCAGGATGATCACCATCACCATCTTCATGGCTTTCCATTTGTTCACGCCATTTTAAATCATCGGCCATTCTTTGACCGGTAAAGAATGAAGACATAACTACATTAACTTGTTCAATTAATTTAGTTAAATGATTATATGCCTCTAATGGGGTCATTTGTAATTCTACAATTAATCTATCAATTTTATTAATCACAATAATAGGTCTTAATTGTTCCATCCAAGCTTGTCTTAACACTGTAACCGTTTGAGAACAAACACCCTCAACGGCATCCACAAGAACTATAGCACCATCACATAATCGTGATGCCGTTGAAACTTCTGATGAGAAATCAATATGGCCCGGCGAATCAATTAGATTAATTAAATGTTCATTAACTTCCGGTTCTTCTTGACCAGCGACTCGACGCAAAACACGGAAATAAAGTGAAATTGCACTTGATTCCATTGTAATACCACGTAATTGTTCATCAGGTCTTGAATCAAGGTATCTTACTTTACCAGCTAACTTTTGAGAAATAATACCGTTGGATGCAAGAAGACAATCGGATAGTGAAGTTTTACCATGATCGACATGAGCGAGAATACAGATATTACGAATTTTTGCTGGTGACGTTTGTAGTCGTTTAAGATGTTCTGGTGCAACTGGCATTTTTGAAATAATCCACTAACCACTTGAACTGAGTCTCGAGTTCAAATTCAGCAAGATTCGATTCGAGTTGGGAGGTTTGTCGGTTGGGAGTTTATCTTCGACCTCTCAAAAAAAAAAAGAAAAAAGAAAATACAAATATTAATACAATTACTCTAATGTTTCTTCATTTACCGCCAACATCACTCACGGAATCTGATGTTTCTGATTCAAATGCCGCTTCGGATGAAACTACTAGCATTCCGTTAGTTAAGTCAACGGCATCTACTATAACCGCAACGACAACGGCAACGGCACCTACAACTACAACTACAACAACACCCGCCTGCCCGCTATGCCACACCCTATTACGAAAATTTCTTATTCAAGCCAACTATGCAATAAAAATGTGTCCAAGGCCTGAATGTATATATCCGTTCAATGAATCTCGATTAGACGAGAGTATTGTTGTCGTTGAACAAGAAGAAATTTTACATAATGTTGCATTAAGGATGCAAAGAGTTAATGTACGACAGGAGACAATTAGAAGTATTGTTAAGGGTAATATAAATAATACGTGAAAAGAGCTTTTTATGAAAGCGTATTTAGTATTGATAATTTAATGGCTAGAGATACAAAATGAATAAATGAAAATATATAGTATGGCCCGATGGGGCGTCTAACTGTTTGTGAAATGCAAATCAACAGCAGAGGGAGTACAAGGTCAACGAGGTCAACGAGCGTCGCGAGTTGATCGAGTTGATCGAATGGAGAAAGCTTAACGACGTCTTAGTTATTTTTTCACTCACTCGTTGAAATCGTTCGTTCACCCGTTGAAATCTAAAACGCATGCTGATTTAAATTATAAGTACTTCCAGCATATTCACTACCATTATCGTACCTTTCATCCATGAGTTCTTGAACTTCCCAAGTATTTTCCTTTGTACTAACACTAAATTCAAGATCTTCCTTCGTGATAATATCCCAGAATTTATAAACCATCATGACACCAAATGTATTACAAGCGGTCGCAAACATAAGTCCATCAACGTAATGATGTACATTATCACAAATAATTGATGAAAAGGCGTATAAAAGTACTTGGCCAACGGCGAAGAAGAAACAGCCAAGAATAATTGCCCCTAATGGCCATAATTCTTGTAAAGTGAAAACGCAGAGTAAAATTTGAGTTGTAACGTAAATGGCAACCAAGATAGCGTTAAGTAAATACGCTACAATGAAAAGCCCCATAGTATTAGTTGGACTCAATGAAGAACCCCATGATTGGAATGTAACTAATGATACAATAAATGTAAGCACAAAGGCGCCAAAGGAAGAAATATCATATACCATTAATGACTTGGCGGTACCATCTTCATAAAATTGGAAACCCAAGAACCCATTAAGCATAAGTTGCCAACACACCGCTGATGTTAAACCGAGTTGTATAGCGACAAAGTAAGGGTAAGGTGCCGTGTTTACGGGTACAACGCCGGTATCTAACAGCAGGGAGATAAAACACAAAAACGTGTACAAATAAAAAAACCGCAGAATCTCCTTACGACCAATAGCGGTATATTTAGAACGAATATTATAGATCATGAATCCCAAGATGAAATAAGTACCGATATTGATGAAGGCATTTGCGATTTGAAAGATCATAGTGTTGGCGAGTTCAATACTACGAGCATAACAAGTAGTTAACGCACCGGTCTTGATCAACGTAGCGGTAATATTGCCGTAGGGTCCAACGAGCGGACAAAGAGGGATTGGAGCTCGCGCACAGATCAACTCAAAGTCACCGAACGCCATTTTTTGTCTATATATATATATGTGTTTAATCGAGACGAGTCTGAAGTCAGAGGCGGAAGTGAACGAAGTGCAAAATGCTGGGAGAAACCGCAGGTCCAGCGCCCACCACTATAAATAGACAGTCCCTGCGAAGGTTACAGTCATACCGTCAGAGTTACGGGGAATGAACAAGTATTTGCAAGAGCTGAAGTAGGGGAATATATATATATATAGATTATTTTTTTAATTATTACATCAGTTAATATAATATCGTTATGGTTGTGGTTCTTCTTCTAATCGAGGCGGTTTGGAGATCTGATGAAAACACACGTGTGTCGTCAGGGCAACCGCTAAGATGTCCTTCAAGCGTATTACGGTCAATTGTAATACGAATCTCAGGAGGATTAATGATGAGATGAACTATATATACGGAAGAGTATTCAAGAAATAAGACGGTTTTTTGTAATTACTAATTAGAGAGTGAGAGAGTGTACTCATTTTCCCTCACTTCGAGAAAAGAAACTATCTAGCTAGCTTGGCTTATAGCCTGTGATGGGCTGGTCTTGCCGGGAATTGTTTCATAATAACGCATAGCGCGTATGAACTAGTAACTCCATTATATTTGAATATAAGATTATTCTTTAAAGTTAAAGTGTGGTCAAATATAAGAGATTGTTTTATTACTGAAAAGACTTCCCAAAAATAATTTCCTTTTTTTTCATTTTTGTTTTTGCAGAATTATGAATTGAATTATGCTCTAAACATACTAAGAACTGAAATCAACAAAAAAACGCGAACAAATGAAAGTATTTTATAAATAGTGTTTAAACAACCACAGTCTTCTTGAGGGTAATCCCTTTATTAGTTGTATGAATTGTGAATTTAAACATAGTTTTCGTGAATTTAAACCTAGTTTTTATGAATTTATTTAACTAACTATACCTTGTCCAATATTATTGATGTATATATTACACACGATTAGTATGCTTATACATTATCGAGATCACTTTTAACCCCGGTAGCTGTTCACCGGAGCGAAACGGCCTGTATCAATGACGTAACCTCGAAAGCCTTCAATTGAGATTCCGTAAGATACCGTGCTCGAATTAAATGATAAAAGAAACACCATTTTTTGTTTTATTGAATTAAACTAATTATTGGAAGTTAGTAAATTATTATTATAAATCACAATTTAATCTTTTTGTGATATGTGACATGCGTATGTAAGACTCATTCGGGTCTGTATAACTGTCCAGAATAAGAACCTAGCAATGAATATATATTAACCGTTTCTCCTCATAAAATTCTCTTTTCTTATTCATTAATAGGTTGCACCGCCCCCACGTTCTGCTTTCCCCTCTGATTTTACCCTAGTTACTCCTTAAAGAATATTCGGGTTTGATGTTCGAAGCATGAATTTAACCAGAATGGAAAAGTTCCCCACTAGAGATAATTGGATTTTGGAACTGCGTTCCGTGACGATGAAGGAATAATTCCCTACTTCAAAAGCATAATAAAAAATCGCCAATTGGAATATAGGGGTAATACCGAATATTTTTAGAAATTAAACCAGATCCATTTACTTTAGTGAAATAATAAAAAAAATAACCAACGGCCTTTTCCATTCTCAACTATTAACCCCCCGGTTCAGCATATATTGAAACTAAGCACAAAAAAGCATAATGAGGGGCGTAATGCACATTCAATGTCAGTTTAAGGCTTTTTTCCCCGCTGTCTATATTTCAAAATTGGCTTTACCCAGAGGCGGTAAATTAAGGCGCTGATGCCCGATCCATAACCAGTTAGAATGGATGCCTGAACACCACACGTTCCCCACGCGGGGATATCAGCGTTTTAGGTTAATACATGAGTGTGCGGGGTATAGGTCTGGCATTCAGATCGGGATTACTAAAAAAACGGATAACCAATTAAACGAGAATATCTTTCAGATTAGGGATTTACATAGTTTGCGGATCGATATGTTGAAGACAAGATCAGACACAATTTCGGAATCGATTTTCAAGATCACCCTAGCTCAATATTAATGGTTTGCATATATATATGGGATACTTATTCCTGTTTTTTGAGAGAGAAAACCCCAATCATCTACAACAGTTTATTACAAGAATCAAATGAACCAAATGAACCACTTTTGGAGCGTCTCACGTCTCTTAATGCTAGCTACCTTTTTAGGTATTGTCTTCGCCAAAGGGCAGCCACGATCCATTAAAGTTGGAACTTCAGGTGCCATGGCTGTTTGCGATTCTGGATTCAATTTAGATATGACCCAATTCGAAAAGACAGTTACTATTATCTCTTATGCCAATAACGCCAACAAGGCGCAGGCGTTAGACATAATCTACCCTTTTAACGGTACAGGTGCAGCTCCGTACAAGACCATTATTGTTATCCACGGTGGTGGTTGGATCAACGGTAGCAGCCAAAGTGGTGATATTGCCAGCAACTTGTATGCACTCACTCAGGGATACGCTGTCGTTAGTTTAAATTATCGTCTTTCCACTGAAGCTATTTGGCCTGCACCCATTCATGACGTCAAAGCCGCCATTCGATTTCTTCGTGCTAATGCTGACGAGTACTTGCTAGATACTGAAAATTTAGTTGCTTGGGTTAATTCGGTGGTGGACATTTAGCTCAAATGCTTGGAGCTACAAATAATCTCCCCTCTTATGAAGATTTGTCAATGGGTAATAGTAACCAGTCTTCGGCCGTTCAGGGCGTTCTTTCATGGTTTGGCGTTTCTGATATGCTTGATTTCCCTGTTGATAAGAAATTCCCCCCTTTGGAAATGGGCTTTAATCCTCAATTACCCATAAATTATAGAAAGGCTTACGCTGCCAGTCCCGTTCATTTAGTTACCACAGATTTCCCTCCCATTTACTTAGTTCATGGTTCGAATGATTCTACTGTGCCCGCTCGTCAATCGGAAATTTTGGCTGCTAAGGTTAATGAGATATGTGGTGTACATTCCGCATTACTCAAATTATACTATGGTGTACCCCATGCCGGTGCATTTATTGAAACTTGGGATAATACCATGAACGATCTTTATTTCATTAATAACATCCTTTATAATGGTGAAAACCCTTACCGTAATGATAACGTTATTAATATCACTGTTGTACCTGCAAATTGAAGAATAATCAGAACTTTATATAGCATCAATAAAATTGTGTATCAATAAAATTGTGTTTTAATGGAAATTAGACTTCCGTGAGACATCTTGGCACAGATTACACTGCGCAAAAATCAACCTAATTCACCAAACCCTGAAATTGAAATGATTTATTAAATCATTATATATCATCATTGATTACATTGTACATGAGTGGCAATCACTCTCGCTACCCTCGAGCTCCTATCGTTGTCATTGTGCATAACACATATCACATCTCCCACCATGCATTAAACCTCAGAGCACTCATATCCGCTATCAGGATTTCATCCATATCAATGAATTCCACCATTGGCCATCTGCGCACGGCCTTATTATGGCCCGAGCGCATTCAGTCACTGCAAGAATCACACGATTTTCTGGCTACCGCACTCGCCGAATCTCGTTTACCGCCCACTCAACGTCAATTCCGGGTTAGTTTCGGGTTTGAGACCCTTATCGAGTCCCTATTTGCGCTCACCGGGAGTGAAACCCCTGATGAATCGACATTCAACTTGGTATTTTCAATATTGTGTCTTGCTATTCATGATAATGATCGTAATGCAACTTACTTTTCCGATAATCTCCCCATGATAAGTACCATTATTGATCGTTGGAATTCAGTACATCCCAACCGAAATTTGCTTGTTGGTACCCTCATTGCCTTCTCGTTAGGACCTACCGGGTTCAAGGAGTATACCACTCTGGAAACTGCTCTTGATAAGGGCCAAATTTCTAATCACAGTATTTTACACATTGACCCGGCAAGTAAGATAATCTTGCCACTATTAGTCGATCAATGGCGCCAACTACCCGATGACCCACTCAAATGGTCCTCTCTCCAATTAATGTCATCCATATCAGATCAATCTTCAGCCAATTTATCGTTTCTTCATGCGAGCGGGCTCATAGACTATTTACTTCCGCTTTACTACTCAGGAGCCCCGAATCAGTTGATAAGGCACTGCCTTATTCAATTAGTGTCCCTCGGTGTATCTTCGTCACAGGCTCATGCTATTATGGCCTCTGCATTCAAAGGTACTGAACCGGCTCAATTTTTATTGGATTGTATTGAGCATTCTCGATCGGGCTCTTTCTTAGAAGTTTCGTCGAGATCTTATCTGGAATTCAAAACTAAACCATCTAATTCAAATCGGAATGGGAATTTCACACTATCGATTTGGGTAAGTGGTGATACATCATCTATACTAAACATTCTTGATTCGCAAATGAATTTGGTTTTAGGAATCACTTATCTGTCTGAAATTTTGCAAATCACGCTCAACTCTGAGACTTATCTTGTCAATACCGTACTGTCCGATAAATGGCACCAAATTGCATTGACCTTCTCAAGCTCGCTCGACTCTTATATTGGCTTATTTACGGTATATGTTGATGGTGAATCTATTCACAGCGTAAGTGGTGCGATCGGCATAGTTGCCGATTCTCTTACGGTTCAAATCGGTAGTCAAGAGGCTTCGTCGAGATATACTAGATTCTCATCATTTTTACTCGCTGATCGACCATTACTTGCTGATTTTATTCATCTTATGTACAACCTTGGACCTTGGTATGCTGGCCTATACCAGGATATACTTGGTCGGTTTCTGACATACACTGCTTTAACGGCAATAGAGAATCGATTATACCCTACTTCATCATCAGGTGATAAATCGCCACCTTGCTATACCGGGATTTTAAATCATCCGGGTTCTGACCGGCTTCCGCGAGAAAATATTATTCTCGTCTGGCATGCCGACCTCGTGAGGCATCAAATACCTAGTATTCCACTTGTTTACCCGCTTCAGAACGGCAAATTACATGGACGTAAAGGGACAATTGTCTCCGCTAGACCATTCAGTGATGTTTCATATGCGACAGGTGGTATTTCTGTGGCGCTTAAACTAATTGAATCTTCTACAACTGCGAGCGATCTAGAACGTAATGTATCCATCTTATTTGCATTAATGGCCCAGAGTTGGCGGAATTCGGATGAAATTGAAAAGATAAGCGGGTACGATATTCTTGCCTCTATATTGAAAACAAAATCAAATATTTGTACTGAGTCACTTTTAGTTGTTATTTTACAGTTTGCCGGGTATAATGTCGCCTCGCCATTAGATTCAATTATTGTTAATTCACGCGCTTATCAATTGCTTATTTTCGATTTTGACATTTGGCGACGATGTAATGATTCGGCTTATCAGTTTTTATTATTTCAGATTATTGTGTTTTGCCGTGAGTCGAAATTTCATAAATACAATATCAAGCGATTGATTAAGATGCGAGTAATTAAGAAATTCATTCAAGCTATGAAATCTCAGTATTTCCCGAGATCAGTGATATCAAATCTATCAAATACTCTTACCGTGTTATTGCAGGCCAATTTATCTGGTGAGGTACTAAGGTCGGTGTCAATGTATATAACATATGCGTTATCCCATGATAAACGGCCCTATACCATTGAAAGTTCGCTGGGTGCTCCATTACACGTTATTGATGATGACTCTGATTTGATTAAACTTTATGCTCTTACGTTATTAGAATGTCTCTCACAGCTCGTTAACGACCACAAGCCTACGGTAAATCTAGGTAAAGTAGCTCGTACACTTACGGTCAAATGGACATTATTTCTTATTAGTGGTAATGACCCAAGGATGGTTATTTCCGGGATGTTATTATTAACTAATCATATTGCTACACTCAATGATAGTTTTGTTAGTAAACTTATGCGATCAACGAGGGGGTTGAGTGTGATATCTGCTGATATTGGTAAATGGTGGTCATTATCTGAAATGTGGATTCTTAGTATTTCACAATTATTCGGATTTTCTGTAAATTCACATATTCTTCATCAACCGTTAGATGTGTTTCTATTAAGGTTGAATAAAAAGACCAATGTATCAGTAATTATCCCTGAGTCGCTTAAATCAATTTCTGAACTTTTCCTAACCGCTTTGGAATCACCGAATGATAATATTGTTTTATTTTTGACGACAATTATTGATCATTTTACGAATTTACGTAAGAGTAGTATTAGTTTTGGTAAATTCACTGCTTCAAGACAATTCATTGAATTTATCAGTGGTGTATTAGTCAAGAGTATGATGCCTTTAACAAATTCTATCATTCGATTAATGTCAAAGATTGTTATTGATATCTTATCTTCTCGAAATGATTTTAATCAATTTTGGGCATCAATAGGACCTGATGGTCAGAGAGTTATTAATACTTGGGTTACCGGGGCTATTTTAGATGAAATCAAAGAATATAATGGTTCCGAATCTAATATTGTTCTATTTTTAATTCAATATGGGGTATATTTATTACGGAAACCCCAAGCGCCATGCGAATTATTCTCACAGTGTATTGATGTTTTATTTAAGTTCATCCATTCACATCCGAACTTGGATGCGCTTATTTCGGATTTGTTGATAAAACAATTGTATTGGGCCATCAATACCCTTGATCCGTCATCCATGGTTGATGCTACTGGTAAATTAATCAATTATCAAGATATGATAATCAAAACCTCAAATAATAATTTGGCGACAATTATAGTTTTCTTGGGTAAAATTTTGACAATGCGACAATGTTTTATAAATGATCAATTACAGTATACTATTGATATCTTGCGGGCTATTTATATTGTAAGACAACGAGAAATTCCATCAATCGTACAATTGATTAGTGGATCATCATTCGTTAACCAATGGTTGAGTGAAATTGCCATGGTTGATAATTTCGAGATTATACAGTGGATTGGCATACATGATGTTGAATTCAGTGATATTTTTAATCGAGAATTCGAAGTACGAGGAATAACGACAGATGTGGATGATATTTTTGAAGTTAAACGACCAGGTGGGTCCCGTATGGTAATGGCGTACAAAAACGAATTAGAAAATTGGAAATTATCCATTCATGAATCTGAGACAATGAAATATTATCGTAATATGCAAGATCAGAGGGATAATAATAAATTTTTACTTGATGAACATAGTAAATTATCATTCGAGGTTGATCGTTTATTGGGTCGTGATATGAATCAAAGAGTATATTGGGCACTTGATTTCACTGAAGCCACTGATCGTATGCGATTAAGGTTACGTAAAGACAATGCTCTTTGGGTACCTTATTATCGTGATAATGGATTATTATTGGGGTTATCACCAATATCACAAACATCGTCAAAGGTTTCGTTGGAGCAAGATGTTATGCCAGTATTGACGATAACATCCTCGACAACGACAACAACAGATGAAGGATTTGAAATAATTGATGACCCTTTCCCTGTTGACGATAACCCCGATGATGAGAATCGTAAAGTATTAAGAAGTCTTATTCCGGGTGATATGGTTATTGATGTTTGGAACATTAGTCGTATTGTTGGATTAGAGGCCATCGAAGGGTTACTGATTTTAGGTAAATTACATTTATATATTATTGATAATTATTTCCATCAATCGGATGGAGAAATAGTTGAAACTTTGGATGCACCAGAGGATGAAAGGGATCCTTATGTGAGAATGATTACTGGTACATCAATAAGTGATAATAAATTTGCGTCCGTCGGGTCAAAGGATCATGAAAGGTATCATTGGCCTTTAAGGGGTATTAAATGTATATCTAAACGAGAATTCTTATTACGCAATGTAGCATTAGAATTATTTTTTGATAATAATACTAGTGTTTTAATAACAACAATGTCGGTTAGGGATAGGGATAATATTCATGGTAAATTGAGTATTAATAAGAAGGATAAAATGGATGATTTAATGTTAGCATTGAATCATACAGAGAAAAGTGGGATATCAAATTTCGGTATGAGATTATCGCAGGCATTCAGTTCATCATCAGCTATATCAATAGCTACCAAGAAATGGCAACGACGTGAAATGTCAAATTTTTATTATTTAATGTTGGTTAATACCATTGCTGGTCGTACATTTAATGATCTTACCCAATATCCTATTTTCCCATGGGTTATTGCCGATTACGATAGTGATGAACTTGATTTAAATAATCCTGCCACGTTTCGAGATTTATCAAAACCTATGGGCGCACAAACGGCAAGTCGAGAGAAGGAGTTCCGTGAACGGTATGAGGCATTAAGTGAGTTGACCGATGACAATAATGACCCACCATTTCACTATGGTACACATTATTCATCAGCAATGATTGTATCAAGTTATTTGATTCGATTACAACCATTCACACAATCGTACCTGTTACTTCAGGGTGGACGATTTGATCATGCAAATCGATTATTTTATTCAATTAAGCAATGTTGGAAATCGGCATCAAGGGATAATACAACTGATGTGAAGGAGCTAATCCCGGAATTTTATTATTTGTCTGAGTTTCTCATAAATTCCAATGGATACAATTTTGGACAATTAGCTGATGATCATCAAGTTGAAGATGTTGAACTCCCCGCCTGGAGTAAAAATAATGCATATATTTTCATTCAAAAGCATCGTGAGGCATTAGAGAGTAATTATGTTAGTGCGAATTTGCATCATTGGATCGATTTAATTTTCGGATATAAACAACGTGGTCAAGCGGCTGTTCAGGCTACTAATGTTTTCAATCATTTAAGTTATAGTGGATCAATTGACTTAGAGAGTATTAGTGATGCAAGAGAAAAATTAGCGGCTATTGGAATTATACATAATTTTGGTCAAACGCCAAGATGTGTATTTAGTAAAGGACACCCAGTGAGGGATCCACCGGTTAAGAGCGATTGTGAAATGTTGGTTAGAGTTTCAACCCCGGTGGTAATAGAGGACGAAGTTGTTGAAATTATCTCATCAACCGGTCGTAAGGCTTATCAAGCGATTTATTTCGATAAAGGTGTTTTAATTAAGATAAATTGGGGTAGTAATGGGATAATTGAATTTTCTAATGGTAAAACCATTGAATGTGGTAGTTTGGGTGGTAAAATAACTTTTATTAATGCTTATGAAGGAAAACTTATCGTCGGCACCGGTGATGGATTAATTACTTGCGAGGATGATGGTGTAGTTTTAAGAGGTCATACTTGTGAAATTACCGATATAAAAACAATCCCCGCCGTTAATTCTGTTGTTACAATGGATAAAAGTGGTAAAGTTATTGTATGGGATTTCGCAAATTATAAGTTTTTGAGAGAAATTAATCAAGACAGAAAGGCTTGTTTAATGACGGTTAACAATAATGGTAATATTGTTATTTCTTGTGAATTTGAATTAACCGTTTATAGTATTAATGGATCAATTATTGTTGAATACGATACGGCTTATTTATCACAGGGTCCAATTAGTGCGATTAGTATTAGGGATGATGAATTGATAACAGGACATAAACGGTCGGGAGTTAACATTTGGAAAATTAACTTTAATGGCAAATATGGTGTTGAATTGAATTTAGTACAATCATTATCGTTATCCGATGTTTGTAATAGTGGAGTTACTGCGGTATGTGGTGATAAGGGTGGAGTGTTTGCCGCTGTGGGTAAGAGTATTTATGAGTTTAAATCTCATCGAACGTAGCGAGATTAGTTACTTTTTTGCTACCATATTAACTATTTATAAGTTTAAATAATTTTTATTAATAAATAGGGTGAAATAAATAAACGATACGACAATCGAAGTGCGGGGATCCGCTTCTATAGAATAAATTAGAGGTGAGATCAATGCTTACCCATTGGTCTTTCACCAGTAACGGCAGCAACCCAATCCTTGGCAAAATCACCTAAAGTAACCATACAAAGGGTTTGCCAAATACCCAAACCAATACGAGGAGTAACACCCTTATAAAGACCCTTAACACCCGATGTCTTTAAAATGTATTGAGCTGTTGACCAAATTGTAAGATTCTTAGGACGATTAGCGTCAACTTTAAGACTTTGCATTTCAACTCTAATTACTTCAATTGGTTGATTCCAAACTGATAAACCACCACCTAAGGTTGATGCGAGGATCTTTTCAGTTGGTGATAATTTGGCGTCACTTGCTTTATTGGTAA
This sequence comes from Nadsonia commutata, assembly GCA_030563525.1. NCBI lineage: Eukaryota > Fungi > Ascomycota > Dipodascomycetes > Dipodascales > Nadsonia > Nadsonia commutata. Next base: position 23,804 of record JAKUCD010000061.1, read on the forward strand.
ATTTACGAATAGTTTCCTCGGATAATCTAGTTAAACCAAATCTTGACCCCCAATTAGTGCATTGACGGATTGCAACAGCGTTAACACCCTTATTAATACCACGAAGACCTTCACGACGGTAAATATCCATAAACATACCAAAGGTAGAATTTGAAGCGGCTGACGTAGTAGAGGTAGCCTTGGTAATTTCAATAGTCTTCATACAGGTACAAAATCCTACTGTAAGATAAGCTTGAGCGAGGCCACCGAAAATACCACCAAGAATACCAGCATTAAAATTGTTCAAGTGAAATTTAGCCTTGGCTTGATATTCAACTTCACTAGATACGAATAAAAGAACGGAACCTTTGGTGGAGGCTTCAATCCATGCCCAGGGGAATAAACCACGGAAAAACGCCTTGGATCCACCACGTGCCCAAAGAGAGGTTACCGCTTGGGATACACCGTATGATCTGTTGGCAGCCATGGTAGTCTAGATGAGGTTAGTAAGTGAGAAAGATGAGACGTGCGGCAGTGGAGTTCACGCCGCACTGTATGGAAGAAGACAGGCGCGCCGCGCGCAGCGCAGACGCACCTGGACCCTTTCAATTTAATACATACTTTAACGACCTCTAACGGTTGACCAAGAGTAGTTACTTCAAATAAATTCAAACCAGCACCAAGTAAAATATTTGAAAAGCTAACCTTCTTTTTGGCCAATGGCTGTAAAGAATCAGCGGCTGATGTAGAATTGGTATTACCATTAATAACGACTAATGGGTGTGGACTCGTAGGTGGAGCGACGAGAATCGGTGATGTGATAAGCGATGGCATTGTATTTGTGTGTTGTTGTGGGATATAATAAAATGTCGGCACCAAGTAAGTGAATGAAAACTGATGGACTGCGATAAGTGATGAGAGCTTATTTTTTCGGAGGAGCGGACGGTGATGATTTATAGAGCGGTGGCGAACCACGACAGGAACGAGACCCCTCTGGCTGGAGAGGGTGAGACCGTCCTCAACAAGATCCCGCCGCATGCGGCGTTAACTCCCTGAGGGGAACTTGTCGCGTGGCTCGGCAAACGAAGTTCTCGAACACTGCAGCGGTAATCCGATACCCAAGCGGCCAAGAAAACGACCCAAAACGACCTCTTCAGGTGGCTACAGGGGCTTATCATGCGCCGTGTTAAATGCGGCGTGAGGTCAAGCCGTTTTGGGCCGTCGATAAGCCGTGAGTAATAATAGCCAAAGTCTCATTTGACCACCACACTCGCAACTGAGATAAGAATAGATATGGTCCACTGTTTGCAGTATTTCAAGTAATTGTAATTGTAATTGTACTGTATTTATAGTTACGATCACTCGATATCTCATACCACTTAAAAATACGTCATTACACAACCCCGAAATACATCACACCACCACCTTAAAATACCCCCCCCCCTCCAAAAAAACCCACCGTCCCCGCACAGAAACTCAATCACGATTCTCTCTTGAACCAACCGAGATGGTACCACAAAGGAAAATCTATGCGACGCGGCTGAAATTAAACCGGTAATTCTCCCAACAGTATAAGCGGGGCTATCTTTTTTTTCCCGAGGCAGATGGGACATGGGTGACGGACACGGGACATGAGCAGTGACACAATGAATGACATCACCGCCATATACACCCAATAACTCACCTAAATAATTCAAAAATAATCAGATTAATTTGTTAACTGTTAATTGTTAGTTACTTTTATACTCTGGTAAGCTTTATAAAAAAATAAGTTGGCTAATACACTAGCTACACTTATTAAATTCATTTGCAAAAAGAAAGCTTCCTTGCCAGGGGTCGAACCTGGAATCTTTCGGTAGTGACTAATTACACACGTTAAACGTACGTTTCAAGAGAGAAATCGTAGCCGAACGCCTTGCCATTGGGCCACAAGGAACAAGCTATTGAAATCATTAAATTATTTGTCGTATCTGACAACAAGATAGATATCCAATTACCCGGCCTGAAACGAGAGGTGTATATTAACTTGAACATTTATCATTTTCTGATGATATAGTTCAATTACCAGCTATTGATTAAATTGACTCATTAATTTGATATTATTAATAGTTTATTTTCATTCTTTTGGTTTTTTTTATTTTTATTTCCATTTAGTCTCGTTAGTATGCTCTCTGTTACACAGATAAAAACAATAGACTCTATACGAAAATAAATAAAAATCTTTTTATCATATCTCTTCAAAAAAAAATGTTCACGCTAGATTATATCATCCCCTATTGTCTTCTATTTATTTACGGCACCAGTGTCAAAAGAAAAATTCATGCAAATGGACACTAATTACTGCTAGCCATTTACTACAGTTTACGAATCCCTGTAATGATTGAATATTCAAGAATGCCGATCATAACCAGAATCAATGAGGAACTGATTGTATCTGAAGCTTAAATCTGGATATTGTTAATCGTAACTGATAGCTTTTTCTCATATTATGTACCCCTTACTCGAAGAATGTCTTACAACTCAATATTCAGTACCATGTCAAAAGCTTGCATAAAATTTTCTTTGAATTATATTTCTCATTCACTCATAATGTTCATATAATTCTAGAAATGGTAAACGACAAGAATTATTCAGGATGATAAAAAGAATATCTTTAAACTTGGAGCCACTTACATTACATTTGTGAAGCATTGAACATTGAATATCTTATAAGTCAAATCGCTATACTAACATTAAATATTTATCTCCCAATTTAGTTATATCAATCAGCGACCGTTATCTTTATATTTTATTAGCTATACGGGCTTTTTCATAATATTTTCAAATAATTCGGGCTCTTCCACCCATTGTAATTTAACTTATCCTCACGATTACTAATCCATTACCGAATGTTCCCAATTTTTTCGTTTTTTCATTTTTCGTTTTTTTTTTCCACTCCTGTGTCAACGCTTCGTACAATATCATCATAGATAAACACATATAAAAGACCAAAAATGACAACGATTAAACCAATTCAATTTCCTAGCGAAGTCTTCGCAAGAGTATGTCCTGATCTTTATTTAGATCGTCATTTAGCATTAGGACTTCGTCCTCATTCTTTGCGTAAATTCCCTGAATTTCGTCAACTTAAAGTTAAAATTGGTCAAGATGATACCAACACTACAACGCATAATAGGCAATATACCAATAATTTAACTCTGGGTAGTAGTTCAGTACAATCTGATGGGATCAATATTGTATGTTCCGTGACGGGGGGGATTACAGAAACCGAACCACTTGCTGGTCAGGGTATTTATCCTAATGTTGAAATTGTACGTGGTGGTATTGGTGCTTCATCAGGTAATGGTGGACCTCCTAGTGAGGAAGAGATGGTCCTGAGTCAGCGTATGTATGATACATTGAGAAGAATGACTAATGCCGCTGAGAATGGTGATGATGTGTTTAAATTATACGATTCAGAGGATAAAGAGGATAATGGTGATTTAAAATTAATCGTTAATAAATGGTTAGTACTTAACGTTCATGTTAATGTACTTAGTAGAAATGGTCCCCTCAACGATTACGTGTGGTTGGCCATTGTGCAGGCACTTAAGAATGTGGTAGTACCCGAATTTAGATATAATCATGATTCCCAAATAGTAGAAATTTTAAGCGGAGATGATCATTCAGGACGTCCCCTGGTATTTAATTTCTTACAATCATCGGTTAATACTCCTATTAGTGCCTCATTTGGTATTGTACGGAAGAGTAATGAAGATGATGAAGATGAAAATATTGTTATTGCTGATATTGAGGGTGAATCAGAAGAAATTGCGACTAGTAGTACTAATAATGGTAGTCGTGTTAATGTCATTGTTGACGCTGAACAAAAGATTACTTCGTTCAGTTTTGTTGGTGTGACGCGTGATATGGATAGTATTAAACAATGTTTAAGTCTTGCTAATAATAGGGCTAGTAGTTTACATAAGAATATTGGTGGATCAGGTGTTTGGTCTACTGCTGATACTTATCAATAAGAAACCCGAGCCCTTCAGCGTAGCGGAACGGTGAGTAAATAAACATTCATATTCATTCTGCACACATTCCGTATGATATTCACACATTATGTACAAATAGTCTAAATAGTAGGCAATAGTAATGCAATATAATGCCGCCAAGCACCAAAAGTGTGCGTTGGCTAGTGGCCCAACAAATTTAGCAGCTCAACAACGAGCAACTAACATAACAACAATTTACCATGTAAAGAACCCAATGAATCCATGAGGTAATTTTTAGAAAGATTAATTAATAAAATTAAAACTTGTATAGTATGTTGACAGTTTAGACTATAGTATATATCACGCTAGCCAAACTCTAATCAACCCATGCGTTTCAAATTTTGCACAATATCGTGGCCTGTGCGGCGTGCCCACGCTTCGGTTTAGGACCTGAAATAGGGCCAATCCCGCCCTTCGTTTCCTCCTTTCTGGTATCGAAGGTGTCAAATCGTTCGTTTCATTGACTCCGGTATACACATTGATCGCTGTTATCGTCTGGATTGCATCTATTAGTGATATATTTGATCACTTTTTTCCTTTTGGTTTTTTTCCCTAAATGTCAGTCACACAAAGAAAGCCCACTATCCCTGCCGTTGAGGTTGAGGAAAAGGTTCACTACGACCCCGACTCAGACATTGAGTACGTCGTTGAAGATGAAGCTTCTAGCAAGGCCGGACTTGAAAAGCTCAAAGCGTCTGCGCCCTTAGTTAGTTCGGCGATTGATACTGCCGGTAATGAATTTGTTATGCCTGATTTCACAATCAAGGAGCTCTTGAGCGCCATCCCCGTTGATTGCTACAAGCGTAGTACTCCTCGTTCATTATCTTATGTGGCTCGTGATGCTTCATTCTTGGCTCTTTTCGCTTACATTGCTTACGCTTACTTCCCCCTTATCCCCTTTGTTTCATTACGTGTCGTCGCTTGGTTCTCCTATGCCATCGTTCAAGGTTTATTCGGTACTGGTATTTGGGTCTTAGCTCATGAATGTGGTCATGGTGCCTTCAGTGAAAGTAAGGCCGTCAACGACTTTGTCGGTTGGGTTCTTCACTCATCGCTTTTAGTCCCTTACTTCTCATGGCAAATCTCTCATTCAAAGCATCACAAGGCTACTGGTCATGTAACCCGTGATATGGTATTCGTACCCAAGAGTAAACAACGTTTCTTACAAAGACGTGGTTGGGATCATCTTATTGAAGAAGCCCCCGCTGCCACTCTTCAAAAGCTTTTCCTTCAACAAGGGTTTGGTTGGATTATGTACTTGCTTACTAACGCCTCTGGTCAACAATACCCTGATAGACCAAAGGCCGTTATTAATCATTACGTACCCTCATCACCTATTTTTTCTAAACGTGACTTTATGCGTATTATTTACTCTGATATTGGTGTCTCCATTACCCTTATCGCTCTTTCTCTCTCCATTCGTCAATGGGGTCTCGCTTCAGTTGCCCTTTACTACATTTTCCCCTGGATTTGGGTTAATCACTGGTTAGTTCATATTACTTACTTACAACACACCGATCCTACTTTACCCCATTATGAAGCTTCACACTGGAATTTCGCTCGTGGTGCTTTAGCTACCATTGATCGTGATTTTGGTTTTATCGGTAAACATATTTTCCATGATATTGTTGAAACTCACGTTTTGCATCATCTTTGTTCCCGTATCCCCTTTTATAATGGTCGTAAGGCTACTGTTGCCCTTAAGAAAGTTTTAGGTCCTCATTATAAGAAATCGGATGAAAATTTCCTTACTTCTCTTTACAACGTCGCTAGAAGATGTCAATTCGTTGAGGGTGAGGGTATTCAAATGTTCCGTAATGCTAATGGATTTGGTCCTAAGTCTTCTTCAGGTGAAAAGGAATCTAGTCCTCAAAAGAACTTTGCTCCTGCTATTTAGATTAAACTCGATTAGAGTTTAATTGCGGTTGTCGAGTTAACGTTTTTTATTTTGAACGTTAACCTAGCTAAATTATTGTTTACATTTATGGAGTTATTAATGAATGATTGTAAAAAAAAAGTTTTCTTTTAAACTTCAAACTGATCTAATACTTCCATATCAACTATACCGTAAGCTATTTTAAAATCTTTACGAGCTTTATCATCAAACTCTTTATTCCATAATCCGCACTTTTCCAACGCATCCTGAGGACGTACAGTACGTCTACCATCCTTAATTACGTACTTTGTCATACTTACAGCGGCAACTTTACCACCGCCGACAACAAATTTACTTAGTACTAAAATCCATTTATCATCCCAACCAAGAAGACGACTATTAACAGTATACTTCTTCAAAGGATCAATTTGCCGTTTAAAATTGGTTGTAACGGTAGCTACAGGGATATAAGGGATTGAACGAAACTTTGAATCAACGGCAGTCTTGACAATATATTCACGAAAAACCTTGATCATAAGATCACTACGAGCGATATCAAGATCTGTAAAATAGGTTGCATTCGATTTATGTCCATTAAAATCATTTTCAAGAAGTTCATTGAATGAATTGTATCGACGCGAAATGAAGGGTGTTGAAATGGGTTTGGGGATTAGTCCAGGGAAAATCTTGAGAAGGAAAGAAGGTAAAGGGATAGTGTGTCTGAAGAGTTGATAATAAAATCTTACATGCCATGAAAATGGGATACTCTTAGGGTTGGTCAAAGCGACAAGAAGAACAAATGCTATCGTGAGTTTTGACATTGTGAATGATTTGATGGTATGAATAGGAAAGAGTATAGTGCAGATCCGCACGCAACCGATTTAACGATCTGATTGATCAACCGCATGCATAACAACCTGAAAATGAGATAAAATAAAAATAAATTTTTTTTAAATAAATAATTAAGTATACAGGATAAGTGTATGTGAATGTTCGTGTTACTCACCCGTTTCGCTACGCTCAATAGGCTCGCCTATTGAGTTCTTAATCCTACAGCTAAACCACCTCTACACTTGAACTCCTTATCAGCCCAATATAATTGATACAAACCTCCCTTCAACGGACAAGCCATACCACTAGTTTTACCGTCCAATTTTAATTCACCATCCACCAACTCCCATGTATTATCACCCTGAGCCTGTGATACTCGTAAACTACTATCAGTTCCAATATAAACGTATCGATCCTTTTCACCCAAATACTGTAACTGAGATCCCGCGATTTGAAACCCGTTAGATTTCGATAAATCGAAATCTAATTTCCCATCAGATGAACTGACGTTTAATCCATTTATAGGTGATTTATTACGTACGGCATGAATCTCAAATGTCTGTGAGGGATTAGTTTCCTTAATTACCGACCCAATGGTAGTAACCGATTCCATGGCTCTAGATCATACTGATACGCACATGTAAATATTCTCAGTGGAAGTAGTTTCAGGCGGCATCGTTACTGTAGTAGTAGGTGTAACTGCGAAATACAGTGCAATACCTAGTCCACCTTTACAAACAGTACCCTACATAATCTGATACTCATTCTCAACGGTGGTAGGACAAGCCATCGCGCCCTGAGAATTATCTAACGCTAAATCACTACAGGATATAGCCCATTTATTTGATGCATCGTCCTTAGAACTAGATAGCGACAACATACCGCGTGAATTCACATAAACCCATTGGTTTGATGATGTTACCAAGTACCCATCATTCAAGGATATGGCAGCATAACCACCATTGCCAGAAATGTAAAATTCATCATTTTTAACTTCTAATCCCTGTAAACGGACTCCACTACTGGATCTAATGGCAAGTATTCCAAAACTCGCTGGTGTGAATGCCGCTGCCAATGATGTAGATACCGTTGATGTGGCTCCAATCGTTACTCCCGAAGGTATACTTGTAGATTGTACTTTTAATGTAATACTAATTCCGCCCTGACATTCGAGTTCATTACCCCATTCAATCTTATACCAACCATCAGCGATATCCGACGGACAAGCAATTACCTGATCACCACCATTTAAAACCAATTTCTCATTATTATTTATTGAAAAAGAACTAGTCTTGGATCCTAAATCCATATATCCAACTACTAAATTTTTCCCCTCGCGTGATACATATACCAACTGATCATCACCAACATAACCATTACCGTACATGATTAAATGATCCTTATCGCCCAACCCACCAATAAGATCAAATCCCTTGTAGTCTGTAGGATACATCCCCTGATCAGGGATACCATCAACCCTAATGTATAGCTCGGAATAATATACTTGGATCATCTTGTCGCTGAGTGCATCGTCGGTACTATCTACTGATAATTTGAAAACTCCATAATCTGTGGATTGTGAATCACGATTGAAAAAGGGTATAACTAGTGCCAAATGTGTGATACCGCTTAATAATAAAAACGATCAATACAACCATAGTTGTATGAGATATTTACCGAACGAAACTTCTACAATGAGAGAAAATGATGTTTTCTCGTATATAAAACTGCTCACTTTGTCAAACCTCGTAAAATAATATTCTGGTTCGATGGTCTAGTAGGTTATGGGATCTGTTAAACGCGCAGAACGTCCCCAGTTCGATCCTGGACCCAAACAATTTATTTTCTTTCTCTATGACGGAAATCATGCAAGGTTTGGGCGATTTGCCCATTGGGATCCCTAGCATATCGGTAATCAACATTCTCACTTTTTGACCCCGCGAGAAGCTGGAGTAACGGAACAAAAATCTTTCTTCAGGAAAATAATGGTTAAGACTATATACGTTACTAGAGTTAGTATTCACTGATTTGAAAAAAAACTTATATGAATGTCTTTTCCTTTATTGATTCTCATTATGCATTTTCTAATATTTTCTTCTCTTCATTTAGCACGGTTTCAGGTCCAATTGGTTACCAAACCCACCACCCCCACCTACTGGTATTGAAGGCGATCCGGTCTTAGCGCCTCGAGGAATAGAACAAGCACAGGAATTAGGCCATTATCTAAAGACATGTGAACCCCGTATTCAACGTATTTACAGTTCACCTTATTATAGATGTCTGGAGACTTGCCAACCTACCGCCGAGCATTTGGATTTAGAGATCTTTTTAGAAAATGGTGTTGGTGAATGGTTTAAAAAGAACCGTATAGGTGGTATCCCTACGCCTGCTGAACCGTGGACTTTGGCTAAATTTTTCGACCGTGTCAACTCTGATTATGAATCCCTAGAGTCATCAGATCCTCTGGGTGAAGATGAGGAAGATATCCATCAACGCGGTGTTAGAGTGGTCAAGGCATTAGTTAAAAATCTTGATAAAACTCATCCTGATATTCAAACCATCTTGATTACAACTCATGCGGCAACTAAGATCGTTATTGGCCGTGCCCTCGTTAAGGATCGTACCCTTGACATCAGAACTGGTACTTGTTCAGTTGACATCTATCATAGATCAGATGACATGACCGATGAATGGAGTTGCATTCAAAATGGTCATGTTGACTTTTTACGTGATGGTGAAGAAATGCAATGGAATTTTGAAAATGGGTTTGAAGCTGGTTCTAATGAGGACATTGAAAATAGAAAAAGAATCGCTGTCGCCCAAAGGATTGGTTCTTAAATGTAGATAATATAATTTTTTCTAACCTAGATAGAAAATATATAGACTGAATAGATATGTAAATACCACAGAAGGATAACGAAGTTCATTAGAGTATTGAATCTACCATGAATGCCGAAGATAATATATATAATATAAAAATCAGCCACGTGTAGAAACTACAGAAACAGAGAATATTGAAAAAAAAAAAACGCAAATAACGAAAAAAAGAAAAAAACATTTTAGGTATTGAAAGAGAAACAATACATTACTTAAGGTTATCAGGTAGGAATTGACGCTGCCTGACTGCTTCCCAAAAAGCGCTATAACTCCAAGTTAAATGAGTTGCGCCTCTCATAAACCCATCATAACGACTAAACTGTTCGCTCATAGCCCCATCATGACCATGATGTTCACGAATTACATCAAGATAAGAATCGCCGTATTCTACCATTAGATGTAACATCAACGGGAAATAGGGTGAATCGCGACGTAGTCTAAATCCACCAGGATTATCCCAATAATCTGACCCTAAAAGGTTACCTAGGAAAAGCCCATAGAATTCACGATTTAAAGAATTAATTTTCAGCTCATAGTTAGCCGGTTGATAATAAAGATGATCAACAATAATATAGAGTAATTGAGAAACGGTGGCTGTACACAAAAACCAGGGATTGCCATAATTGAATCCAACACCATCATATATATCTTCAGCATACCGACCTACGGCAATACCCACCAAACTGGAATTTTGGATTCCTCGAGCTTGGAACTCGGCCAATCTTTGCCTATTTATTGGATATAAGAATTTCATACTTTCAATATATTGAAAAAAACTTGAAACGATTTCATCCGAGTAAGGCTCATAAAGATCATTACCGCGAGCCCTTATTGAACCGAGAAATAAAGCACTATTAAGACCAGTACGAGAATTAGAGTCACTAGGTGTTTCCTGAAGATGACGCCGTGCTGAAAAAAAATAATTGCTAGTGATAAAAGACTTGATACTTTTCAATTCTGAGGCAAATAATTGTTGATTTTCATCATCAAAATTATTGAATAAATTAGCTAGTTGAATGCTCGACTCTAATGCACGCATTTGAACCATATTAGTATAAAAATGATTATTATTAACTTCTTCCCATAAGTCAAATCCCGATTTACGCCAATTAATAGCCACATATTGAAGGTCCGGAATAACTACTTCTTGGTAAACGATGAGCCAATGATCTAAGGATTTTATATTATTTTCCAAACATACTTGAATATAATGCATAATAGTAGCCGCCCTTAACGCTGGCCCATCTCTTTGCGGCCGGCCCCAGGGATCAAGAAATGCGGTACCATTGGGGTAAAATTTGGGTTCGCCTAGATTTGAAAGATCATCAAATTTACCAGAGGGGTTATCAATTCGCTGTAAATGATGATTGACGGTAATATAATCATCGATAGCATCCATTAGTGTTTGATTAGTGCCTCGAGTATCATTGAAGTGATTGACTAAGGTATCAATGGTAACGGCACCATCACGAGTCCACTGATAATAGTAGTTAGGATCCCTTCGCGAGGGTGATGCTAATGGAGCACCAACCAACACTAAATCATCTAAGTCACCATAACCGCCGATATTATTTATTATGCCGTCCAAGGATATACGCTGTTGATCTTGTAACCACTTTAGCCATTGATCTCTGGGTAGTTTTGAAACAGTGTTACCTCTTTGGCATGACGATGAAGTAGGGGAACTGAAAAAATGTCCCACCAGAGATTTTAAATCACGTAAAGAATAAGAAAACCTATAGATCAAAACCCCAATTCGAGAAGAATCCATCCAGCCACTATGGGTTCTCCCGGGCCCCATAGAGGGTTGATGCAGATCATAACCAGTGGTACCAGCTGCCGTACCGGGTTCTAACTCAATATTTTGGTAGGGCAGCGGCCAACCTGAAGATAAGAGAATCGCAATTGAGACAAAGATAAATACGAACAAGGCGAACAGCCTCATAATGAAAAAAAAGATTTAAAAATCACTTCAATTTGGTAAAGATGCTTGCTTGTTATTAGGGTGAAAAATGATCTGATTTAAGACTGATAAGAAAAATAGCGTGGTAGAAATTAAGATATATAGTATATAAAATTTCTAGAAGTGGAATAACACAAGCCAAAAGATATATCTTCAAATAACAAAATATATGCTTGAGAAACGATCAATATGAATGGGGGGCCGAAAGTAAAGAAAAAGCTTGATTAGCGGTATAAATTGACCAGTAACTACCGCGATCCAACAAGCAAAAAGTCAAGGATATGAATGCACTTTCCAGGACTTATAATATACGAGTCCACGCTAAATCGGAGGGTTAATCAAAAGCCAAGGCCCGGATCCCGGCATTTAACACGAGATCAGAAGTAGCCTCTGTACATAAGTCCCGGTTTCCATAGTTTGCGCCGCTCACGCTGGAACTTTGACGGCGCATACCCTGGAGGATGTTGAGCAACGAATAAAAGCGGTTCATGGTGATAGTTTGTGAAGATATGCATTTGAACATATATGTACATAGGTATATATATTATAGAATTTTTTTCTCGGCCACACCTATGGGTGCGTTAATAGAGGACTTCATCTGAAGATATCCAGCACAACGCTGAAGATGCTATAGCTGCGTAAAACTTGCCAATATAGTTACAGAATCTCAAAACTCAACGCCGCCATGAGATAAAAATAACCCTATTAACGGGCAGAGACCTGGGATATATAATAAATGCTATTATCAAGCATTTAACCCCTTTGGACCCTTCAAGAGTTCACTAGAGCGTACTGCTGTCTCTCGGGTGACGTAATCACGGAAACGTCTTATAGTGACGATCCTAGTGATCACATTTTCGTGATTACGTCAGTATCACGTATCGCCAGGTTCAGCGGTCAACTGTCCACCTGTCCAATCAGTCCGAGACGAACAGCGAGAATCGGCGATCAATATCGCAATTATCGGGGTTGGTAACCGACAATATTATTCTCACAAGACTCTTGAACTTTTCAATCGCCGTCTTATCCATTTTCTCGTCATAGACTCGGCTCGACGTATCTTATATACTCCATCCTGCCGAGATCGCTACACCAGATTGAACGCCCCAATTCATTCGCTTCTCAGGAAAAACAACCTGAAAAAATACTGAGAACTTCTCAGAAAGCCTTACTGGTTTATAATAAATCTAGTTCTGAACCTTCTTTTTAATTCGTTCTTTATTTATTCAAATGGCTAAGAATATTCCTCCTGGCACTTATGAGCCAGGTATCGAACTTACCGTCGGCCGACACAGTGTTAAGATCAAGGCATACCTTTCCGAGGGTGGTTTTGCTCATGTATACACGGTTACAGTAACTTCAGCGCCTGCTGATGATGAAATTACCATTCAAGCACAAAAGGCGGCTTCAACATCGTCGTTAACGTCAATGTCTGATCACACACCTCGTTTCGCCAATTCGCCGGCCTTTGTGCCCTATATTGCATGTTTGAAGCGTGTAGCTGTACCAGATAAGAATAGTCTTAACTTATTAAGAGGCGAAGTTGAGGCCATGCAACGACTGAAGGGTCAGCGGTATATTGTAAGATATATCGACTCGCACGCCGCACGAGCTATTGCCCCGAATACCGGATACGAAGTATTTCTGTTAATGGAATACTGTTCCGGTAATGGCTTGATTGATTTTATGAATACTCGACTTAGGGATCAATTAAAGGAACCTGAAGTGCTTCAAATTATGTGGGATATATCTCAGGGTATGGCCTCTATGCATTATTTGAATCCTCCATTGATTCATCGTGATTTAAAGATTGAAAATGTATTGATTGCTGCTGATGGAACTTATAAATTATGTGATTTTGGGTCCGTGTCTCCCACTTTGAGACCCCCAAGAAATCAAACTGAATTCGCTATCCTAGATAATGATATTCAACGCCATACTACAGTACAATACCGATCACCAGAAATGATTGACATTCATCGTGGATTCCCAATTGATGAGAAGAGCGATATTTGGGCTCTTGGGGTATTTTTATACAAATTATGTTATTATACTACACCATTCGAGCAACAAGGTCAATTAGCGATTTTAAGTGCTAAATTTACCTTCCCTCATCACCCAGCATTCAGTGATCGTATGAAACGGCTTATATCTATTTTATTACGTGAAGATCCTCGTATGCGACCTAACATTTATCAAGTGATTGAAGAAGTTAGTGATATGCGGGGTGTACTAGTACCTATTAAGGACATTTATGCGGCACGAGCCAAATTACAAAAGGCAGCACCACCGCCAGTTCCAATAGTTACAAAGACGCAATTACCGAATTCTGATCAAGATAAACCGACCCCCATTATTTCACCCTCAAATGTAACTCCCATGCACCGCGGTCGTATTGCACCTTCAAAGTCAATATCACCATCATCTAGTCTTGACACTGATGAAAGTTTACCCTTCAAATTAAAACCACCGGTAATGCCACCACGATCATCGACTGGTGTTTCAAGATCTCGTGTTCAGGGGCCAGCATCATCCTTGAGTAAAGTCTCGGGTCAAGGTCAAACTCACAGTGCGCCATATTCCCGTGCATCACCCGAGTTAAATGAGAATAAAAAGAGTGTCAATGTATCAACTGCTGATGTAGATGTATCTGAACGGTACCCGGCCGTGGAACAACTTAGTAGTCGACTAGAAACGCAGTCATTGCGCGATTTTGCAAACTCGAATGTCACCACCGCGACTACAGGGATAAAGAAACCTACTGCACCTAGTTTACATGAACTCAAATCTTCGCAAAGGATTGATATTAGTAAAAAGCCCTTAACGACACCCGCCCCTGCTATTTCTACACCTGCCTTTGTATTCCCAGCGACGACCAATTCGAAGGTGTTATCGTCATCGTCATCGTCCAAAGGAGTTGTGTCGAATCAATATGGATTATCACCACCTAAATTACGACCATCTATTTCATCTTCAACATCAACATCTTCTTTACCATTGGACTCGGGTGAATTCAGTGACATGACTATATCATCGAAAAATCCCGTACCGGGTACAGAACCAATTATAAAACGAGCTGGTTCAGTTTCACGCACACCGTCAATTACTATTACCCGAGATTCGCAAAGAAATGGTGTTTTATCCACTTCACCACGTAAATCGAGTAATAATCGTCCAGTAAGTATGTATACCCTTGGCACATCATCAGCGCCTTCATTGAAGGTGCCAAAAGTCGGAACGGCCACTACTATCATGCCAGCAATAATTACTACTGAGCCAGAGGGGACATTAACACCAAACTATATGGATGATACTCTTGAAGATCGTATGGGATTACAAAAGCTGCTAACGGGCGTAACAGCACATAGTCAAACGGTAGTACTTGATGATGTAAATCGTCATCACATTTCTTCAAATCTTGATTTCTTAAAGACTTTAGATAAGGATCATACCGGCCAATCAAACAGTAGTAGATTGAGACGTACATTAAGTCGACACTCGACAGGACTTAATAGTGATCATATCGGTGGTAATGGGGGAACCATTGATAAAGAATTAGAATACGGTAGTAATGAATTTGGTTATTATGATAATGATACTACCGTTACTTTATCGCGTGTTTCGTCGATCGCTTCAAATAGGGATATTGATTTTCTTCCGCGAAATACCATTAATACTATCACGAGTACGCGATCATCATCAGCAACAATTAACGAAAATGGTACTCGTGAAGATTCACCAATTAAGAAACGAGGTCATCATCGTAAGACTAGTAGTTTTTCTTCATTTAAGAATGCAGTTTCTAGTAAGTTATCGGATACACTTAAACGATTAGAGGCACATTCTGGTGAATACGAGTACACCAAGTCGTTAGAGGGTGGTTCTAGTGGTTCAGCAGTAAGTAATATTCCAACATTATCAAGATCACATTCTCGTGTGGGTTCGGCTAGTGGTTCAAATTACCGTATGTACCAATACTCCAGTGCGAATAGTTCTAATAGTTCCATTAATGATGGCATCTCTGGACCTTCATACGATACGAGATCAAGACGATCGGTGTCTAATGAGAGCACTAATAGCCAAAGTTCTCTATCTTCGGATCGTAGTAGTGTTTATGAGTTACGTGAGGATACAATTTATGCAAAATCGACATTATCTTCGACTCTATCATCGACCTCAAAGTCCACATCATCGTCACCACCTGCATCTTCATCATCGTCTAAGAAATTGCATTCACTGTTCAAACATAAGGGAAAAACCAGTTCAACGATCCCATTATCCTCATCGACAATACCTATATCTAGTTCAACAGCGCCATCATCCTCACCCTCATCCTCATCACCATCATCATTATCTTCATCGTCAAAATCCCAGGCTTCACGTTCTATTCAGGGTCGTATATCAGCTCTCATGAATGGTGGTGATACCCTTGAGACTAGGCGTACCGCCACGGGATACGGAAAGTATACGGAGACTGAAGAAGATGAAGATAGCAATATTAAAATGGAAAAAGGACAGGGACAGGGGCAAACATTGGCCCCTGAGAGACCAATTAAACCGGCTATGTTGCAACGATCAGTTGACGAGTCTAATGTTGAAGAGTATGAGTTGTCATTTAATCAGCGATATCCCAGTTTGACTTGAAATAGTCAGAGGATGATGCACTTGACAGTAAACTTGACAGTAAAGTGAAATATTACTGTCAATAAAAATAAAATGATAAATAATATTAGAGAAGAGTATATTATATTCTATGCGGGCTTATATATTACGAAATAGATTAAGCAGAAAAGATGAAAAATGAAAAAATTAAAAATGAAAAATTAAAAAGATAAAAGATAAGATAAAAGAAAGATAAAAACCCCAGATACATCGTATGATGCTAAATAAATAAAAAACAACCAACCGAACTGTCCTGAGTGAGAAGTACAGCGACGAATGCATGGTAACTTATACTCCATAAACCTCACTTGAACTAATTGTCAAAGCAAGAGAAGAAGGAATGAAGGGATGAATGAGTGATGCGTATCGACTCTTTATATGTGTGCTGATGCTTGGTTGGGTGAGTGATGTGATTGTGTGATTACATACCCCATATTAGTTAATTTTGGAAGCTAAAATAGCACGACCATTACTTAAGAGGGGTTCATCACCAGTAAGATAATAACATGCTCGATCAAAGAGGAAGATTACGTGTCGAGGCAAATAAGTAACGATACCCAAAGTGAGCAGCGAGAACAACAAGATGAGAAGAGTATTAATGATGGCGATCTCAGTAGTGGTGAGAAGCCACAGGGGGAGATTGACCGAGTAGACCTCGTAGATACGTCTGAGAAAGAACATAAGTGTGTGTGTGTATGATCGCGGAAAGAACTGAGGAAACGGTTAAGTAAACAAAGATCGGCCTCGGCGGTGATGAGGCGGCAGGACGCTGGGAGGTTTGCAGATGGTGGGAACACTGAAGTAAGAGATGGTTTGATTAGAAGACCGGTGACTGGACCGCCATAACAGGTTCGCCAAGCCCATGTTTTACATAAATACAATACAACCACCCTACTATAAAACTAAAATCGTACCGCAAGATCAATTGATCTCTAAATACCGGATCTACCTTTTCTGTTCACACTCACGCCATATTCACCGGCGAAGGTTCCCAAGTTACAACCCTAACCTGCCACAATTTTCACTCCCATCGTAAGAAAATCAACCTCCACTCCGGGATCAGACGGAGATCGCGGGGGTAATTCAGTTATCACAGCGTGTAAAATTGGACAGTCATAATGTTATCCAGAGCCATTAGTCGAGGTGTTCAAATGAGTGGCATTTCTGCCGGTGTGCAGATGCGTGGTTTAGCCACTACCGCGATCCGATTCAACTCCAATACCGACAACAACAATAATAATAAGTCCTTTGATATCAATGTGTTTCTCAAGGACATTGCCACTACCCGTAATGTGAGCAATGGTAAACCCGGCAAGTCCGCTCCCGGTAGCGCCGCTGGCGTCGCTGGTTCCACCACGACTTCATCTTCGTCTTCGATCTTGAATAGTCTTAGATTACAATCCATGAATGGTAATGTTTCGAAAAAGAATAACATGCTCGAAGACGCTATTGCCTTACATCCTGAATCATCCCCACGCACAGGTTTGTTACGATCCAGAACGGTATCGGTTAGTGATCCCAGTAGTTTAAAGATGAATTTAGGTGTATTAAACTCTATGGCCGTGCGCTCTGGTCTCAGACAGGCTTACCATTCTTTTAAGGAATACGAAAAGCCTACACGTAAGCGTAAGAGAGTTAAGAGTATGCGACACCGTAAGAGATTCATGGTTGGTTTCAAGCGTTTGATGGATTTAGTTCATGAAGCTAAGCGTAAGGGTTTCTAAGGAGTTAAACTAACCAAACCAAAACCGAAACCAAAAAAACATCAAAAAACGGTTCATATATTTCGTGGCATCCCGCGTATTGTAATCAAGATTAGTGATCTCTCTGATCTTGATTTCTTTTTTTGTATATAACTACGGGATTTACAAGAAAAACAGGATTTAAAATATAAATATATACGATTAATGATGCAGGTATATATAATAAATATTAAAACAATATAAATTGAAACGGAGAAACATGAAAAGAGTACCAATAGGTTATATACAATAGGGAGTCTAGAGATCAAGTGTGAATTAATAAAAGCTAAATCATCACTCAGCCCGCACACAAACATTTTTAGTATCACAAGCTTACTTTTTAATCAAACGGTCCTTGATACTACTCGGTAATTCCAGACCAACTCGTCGCGCACTGAGTCTGACTCTTTCTTGATCATCCATATTAGCACCGGGATTGTAACGATCCAGGAGAACCTTGTAAGTACGTTGAGCCTTGAGGTAAGTAATAACTTCATGACCAAACACGGGGTCTTCCTTGATATTAGCTATGATTTCACGTAGATGAACTGAATCGTAACGAGGAGTGATCAAAGTCTCAGTGCTGGCAGGGGTAGTGACAGCGGGAGCGGCAGTGGTACCAGCGGCGGCCGTTGATTGCAATTTACGGTAATCATTCAACAACTGTTGCTTCAAACGGTCGCCAGCAAGATGGACGTCCATAATGCCTCTGAACTGGTGCGATAGCTCACGGTACAAACTACGGTAAAGGGACATGATGGGTTATCGATGTATCAATGTGTATATAATATAATAGTAGTCCTACCATATGAAACTGAACAAGATCCGACATTGAGACCGTTGGGAGCTCCGAAGTTGAAGGTAGTCTGACGTCAGCAACCGTCCTCAACCACTATCCCTTTGACCACAACCGCCACCACACAAAACATAAAACACAAAATGTTAAAAACATCAGAAACCTGCCGCACCCGAAATGCCGCACACCAGACTGAAAAGTTCGCGGTTCAACAGCCTCAAGGCGTACCTTTGAGACCGTGCCCCGGCCGAAGCGCCGATGGAGATGGCAATTTCCTCGGGGCGCCGGCTCTTCACTCCTTCTCCGTGCTTTTGCTTTCATCGCTCTCACAAGAACTCATATCCTCATCACCATGTTGCGCTCTGCTGTCAAGGTATGTACGCTATTTGAGTCGGGTGATTAGAATGGGTATTATCACGGTGGGTTAGTGCCGGTTTGGCAGCGTTTCTGGGGCCCTTTGGCTCTTCAGGCAGGGTTGGAACGTCTCATCTCTGGCGTGTGGAGAGGGAGAACTGAGATCTAGGAGATTATGGACGAGACTCATCATCCTTAATCCTGATTGATATTGATTCTCTTTCTCATCCTCACATTGATATGTTTCTACTGTTCGACCCGTCTTGCAATCTTTTCAAGTGACAACTTGGCCTGTCTATTGCTTGCTGGGACGCATCGGACCCATCGCATGCTCGGAAAAACTTGACTGCTGCTGCTACTGGTTCAAGTATGCGCGCCCCACCTCCCTACCGCAGTACCCCCTGATTATAATAAAGATTACGCTTTATTATAATTATTTTAATCATTGTCATTTATTATTGTCATTATTTTCACATACTAACTTATTCTTTCATTGTCTCGCCCGTTCTCGACCCGCTTAGGTTTGACGCGTGGGCTCTTCGCCGCCCCCCACTTGACCGGCATGACCAAATGCAGATGTACGTGGGGGGTGCTGTGCCAGGGCCTGATAATGAGTTCGGCATAACATGATGTCAATGGTATAATAAATCATTAGCAGATTATGCGATACCACATTGGATCTATTCTATACTCATTATAAAGCTCAACCTATCGAGTTGATCCGGCTGACGGTGTTTTATTCGCTGTTTAGTCCCTTCGTGCTCCCGTTTCCGTCGCTCAAAGACGTGCCATTACCTCCGGTGCCTTCGCCCCCAAGAAGTACGGTGGCAGATACACTGTCTCCTTGATTCCTGGTATGTTTTCTTTTTCTCTTCTTATTTTCTTCCCTTTCTTCTCGCCCTGCTACCCCTGAAATGAAATATATTTTCTTTTACCGCTCCTAAGAGCCGACGAGGCCCGACCCTAACCCGCACTGTCTGTCTGCGTTAGACTTGCAGCCAATTACAAGACGTCGGCAATTGGGGTGCCGAGCTTCCTGCGATGACCTGCGGGCATATTTTTTATTTTTTTATTTTTTTATTTTTTCGTTTTTCGTTTTTCGTTTCAGGCAGCAGCTTGCGTTGAGGTCTTTTCTCAATGATGCATAATTCTAACCGGTCAAATTGTTGTCTAGGTGATGGTATTGGTGCTGAAATCACTGACTCCGTTAAGACTATCTTCAAGGCTGAAGCCGTCCCCGTTGATTGGGAACAAGTTAATGTCACCGGTGTCGGTAACGCTACTGAAGCTTACGATGAAGCTATTCGTTCCATTTCTCGTAACAAGGTTGGTCTTAAGGGTATCTTCTACACCCCCGTTGACCACGCCGCTCATGCTTCCTTCAACGTTGGCCTTAGACGTGATCTTGATATCTTTGCCTCCCTTGTTCTTATTAAGAACATCCCCGGTGTCCAAACCAGACACACTGGTATTGACATGGCCCTCATCCGTGAAAACACTGAAGGTGAATACTCTGGTCTTGAATCCTCCCCCGTCCCCGGTGTCGTTGAATCTTTCAAGATTATCACCAAAGCTAAGTCTGAACGTATCGCCAAGTTCGCTTTCGATTTCGCTCTTAAGAACAACCGTAAGAAGGTTACCGCTATTCACAAGGCTAACATTATGAAGCAAGCTGATGGCCTTTTCCGTTCTACCATTAAGGAAGTCGGTGAATCTTATCCCTCCATTGAATACAACGATATGATTGTCGATAACGCTTCTATGCAAGCCGTTTCTTACCCCCAACAATTCGATGTCCTTGTTATGCCTAACCTTTACGGTACCATTCTTTCCAATATTGGTGCTGGTCTCGTTGGTGGCCCCGGTCTCGTCCCCGGTTGTAATATTGGTACCGAACACGCCGTTTTCGAACCTGGCTGCAGACATGTCGGTTTAGATATTAAGGGCAAGCACGAAGCTAATCCCACTGCTATGATCTTATCTGCCTCCATGATGTTGAGACATTTAGGTTTAGATTCCCACGCTGATAGAATCTCTAAGGCTACTTACGATGTTCTTGCCTCTGGTACCACTAGAACCAAGGATCTCGGTGGTGTTGCTACCACTGAAGAATTTACCAAGGCCGTCTTAAACCAATTAGAAAGATTATAAGTTAATTGTTAGTTTATAAAAACTATGATTTTCTTTTTTTTTTCTCAGTCTTATTATTTTCTTCTACCCCTCCACCTCCACCCACATCACAACAATAAATAACGTTTAACATCTACCTCTTCTGTTTTTTTTTGTTTCCCTCCTGTACTTATTGCCTCTGTCTCCATTATTATTATGAGTGATTATGATCTTTCTTTTCTTTATTACTAGCTAGACGATATTCATTTGGTTTTAATTATTATTATTATAACATATATAGTGTATAAAATTGTTATTATTTATTATCAACGAACCAGCCAACTTGAACGTGGCGAGAGTAAGTACATCACTCACTATATTACGCATGAGATGCTTGCTCATGACTAAGCGTGGTTGCCATCATTGCATGGATAAACGATTCAGCGCATACAGTACTATCAGATAGGATTGAAAATACAAAGCAACAATCATTAAAATCAATAACTATAAATATATTAAATTTTAAATCAAATGACATTTAAACCGGAGAACGCTATCCAATTAGAGGAGTCACTTCTTCGTGTACCACTTGAATCTTGTCGTCGTACATTCAAGAATGCGCAAAAGGTATTGGACCACGATATCGACATTGTCACCCTTAGTGTCCGCGATTTCAAGAACGGCGGTGGTGGGGAGGCTGCGACTACATTGAACCAATTGGATAATATTATTGAGAGAATGAAGGGTTTGAAACGGAAGTTGAATACACTGACCGTTGAGCAGACCGGTAATGTCGAAGTCGTCAAACTGCGAATTGAACATTTGAATAATATGGCTTCGGGACGTATAAAGGATAAGAGCACGACAAACGGTGACGATGACGTTGATATGGTGGGTAGTGATGATGAATTTGATGACGATGACGATGATAGTTTCGATGATGACGACGATTATTACGTTGATGATGATAGTACTGACACGGGTGATGTTGAACAACAGCTACAACAACCTTCTAATGGCCACGATGAAATTCAGGGGTCAGCAAAAAATCAAAGAAGAGGACGGAAACCGACTAATCAGCTATCACGCGAATACGAAACTAAAGTTGACCATTTCACTCATGTAAGAATGACAAGATTGCTCATTGAACACTTACTGAAAACGTCAAAACCTCTCACCGCGCAGGCACTACTACAATCTTCACAGTTATCGCCATTAGTTGATACCACAATTTTAACCAAGGCTCATGAGATTATGTCGGCGCTAATGCCTAATGGAATCAGTGACGATAAAATCATTAATACACCGAATATATCTGTACTACTTAACTGGTGCACTACTGACGCTAAACAGTTCCTCAAAAAGAATAGATCATCATTAGAATTTGAAACAAGATTACAAATTTACATTGAACTTGTACGAGAATCTAAAATTGATCAAGCTATATCCTATTATGCTAAATTTCTCACTAAATGGTCGGAAGAGGGCGTCGTGTACTATAATAAGTTGAAGCAAGCCGCTGGTCTCTTGGCATTCACCAAGGCAATTGCTCATAAGGCTAAGCAGTCTTCCGAGGAACCAATCGAAGATAATGATGCTGTAATGAATACATTAGAGGAATCGGTATTCCATGAAGCAATATCCGTTGAGGTACCTTATAATGAACTACTTTCACCCGATAAATACCATCAATTAATTATGGCTTTCCTAAGAGAATTTTATAAAATGTACGGTCTCGTGGATACGGCGCATGATACTAGAACTGGTATTGCCACTGATATCAAAGATGATGACAAATGTTTCAAATACGGAGATAGTGCTTTCGTCAAATGCCTGAGTATTGGTATTAGTGTTCTCAAGACACGTGCCTGCCATCCCGCAATGTCACAAATGGAGACCAAAAAATCCCAAGAAGATGACGAAGACGATGATGATATTGCCGTACATGATGATGACGACATTATCGTTGACAGTAATATTTACAATAGTAGTATTGAAAGTATTCTCAAACCGTCTCATGCAGAGCATGGTCTAGCTAATTCTCAGAATGCAACTATCGCCAGTAATTTATCGGCATCATTATTATCATCTAATTTCTGTCCTGTTTGTTCAGCGGATTTAGCACCGATCGCCAAATCATTGCCATATGCTCATCATGTTCGTAGTTATATTGATTCTGATGCAGTGGTATTACCTAATGGCCGTATCTACGGTAGAGAGTTATTATTAAAATTCGCCAATTTAATGCGCAAACAATCAGAGCATCGTACCGCTGATTCTAGTTTGTCAATACCGGGGCCGCAGAATAGTGATGATGCAAGTTTGGAGAGTAATCAAATTGTTTGGGATTTAATTACTGGTGAGAAATTCACTTATGATGACATGAGCGTGGTTTATCCTAGTTGAGAATTTCTTTTCTTTTCTTTCTTATTTTATTTAATTATTTTGTTTATTTTGTTTATTCTGAAGTAAAAATACAATATATATGACGAGCCTATGAAGAAGCTCAGCTTCTATCTATTAATCACTTTGATGACCTGATCGCTTACGCTTACCCTTTTGCTTACGCTTAGGCACAGCAGTAACTACCTTCTTTTTGATAACAGGTTCAGGATCTGCCTTTTCAATCATTTCAAAGACGTAAATTCGAGCCGCCCGCGTTTCAGCCTTCTTGGTAGTATCACCAAGACCCTTAGTCTTACGATGAGTGTAACCAGGGAATGTAGAAAATTGTAAAGCACCACTACGTACTAAACGGTATCCCATCTCCTTAGCTAACACCTTAACATTCCATAATGTATAGGGGAGAGATTCAAATAAAGTTACCACAAATGTACCACGAGCTTTATCGAATTGATTTTCAAATGTGAAATTAAGCTGTTCCTCCAAAGGATCCTTTACCTCGTATCTGAATATATTGTCCTGCTTAACATTGCTTCCTACCGTTTTATTCATAGGACCCCATCTTAATACGTACTTGGCGGCTTCGAAAACACCAGAAAGCATCTGTTGATTATCACGCACATTACGATCCTGATCAGTGATACCCTTACCAGTGTGAGGGAAGTTGAACATTACTGTGTCAAATCTCTGGTCAAGAGGCATCTTTTTAAATGGCTTATATATCGGTAACTTAGTGCCATCAATACCGAAGTGAACCTCCACCTTGGGAACAGGTAAGAACTGCTTGGTAAAATTAGGATCCATCTTACGTTCGACGTCAGCAACTTCAGATTCAGTCTTTTTAACTTCAGATTCAGTCACTTCAGTTTCTGTAGCGGCCTTTTCAGCTTCAGCGGCAGCCTTATCTTTTTCATTCTTAGCCTCCAAAAGATCCAACAACCATTTCTTCTTCTTAGTGGTTGGCCTAGCTGCAGATTGAAGTTGTTCAATATTAACACCTAAACTAGACAAAGATTTAGAGGCCGTTTCAGGGTACTTCTCCAAAACCTGAGCTTCGGTATCGAAACAAGTGGCAACCAAATCGTAACACATCCCATTGTCAACAATACTAGAAGCGAATGAGAAATCGCCTTCACCAATAAGTAAAACCTTAGATGTGGGCTTAAAGGGAATTAATCCCCTAGTAGAAGGAGCAATGGGCTTAATATCAGTTGATTCCCTAGCAACGACTTCATCACTAGCCTCTGTTTCAACATCGGCACTAATTTCCGCTTCGACTTTTTTATCTTCAACTTCGTCGGCTACCAGTTCAGGTATCTCCTCGGTCTGGATGACCTTATTATCGGTACCAGTGGGCTTTTTAGTGTTATCATTCAGTTTACGATTCTTTTGAAGTAAGTGATTCTTCTTGCCCTTGTTTGCCAAGTGACTTTGACGACTCAGTTCCTTTTTGACCTTGGAGGCATAATCCTTTTCACGAGCCAACGCACCAGCTAAACCCTTTCTACCCATTTTCGGTTTATTTTAAGAATTCAAATGAATATATTAAAAAAAAAGAAAAGATAAAAAATAAAAAAAATGCAATGTCCAGATCGTCGTGAGGCTTTTCTTTATTTTCGGTTTGTCCCAACTAAATTGCCTGACTTTGTGCCGCTTGGGATCACTCCATTTTAAACCTCTGCTTATCGGTAAAAGTATAAAAGACGCGATCTTGCCCATTGGTAGTTTTAATATTGGGTTTTCACAGCATTTTCACCATAAACAACTCATAATGTCCGCCCCTTCAGTTAATGAGGCTGTTATGGCTTCGACCATTTCTTCTTCATCGATTCCTCCAGCTTTACCCCCTACCCCTAGCCCCGATGCGCCCATGAGACAGAAAATGGAATTCTACATTCGTTCCATGCAACAAACTATTACTTCTAGTTTAGAAAAATTAGAACCTAACGGGAAGAAGTTTCAATACGATCAATGGAAGCGTGGCGAGACTGGTGGCGGTGGTGTTTCTGCCGTTTTACAGAACGGTGATACCTTCGAAAAGGCCGGTGTTAATATCTCGGTTGTTTACGGTGAATTACCACCCGCAGCTATTGAAAAGATGAGAGTTAACCATAAGAATATGACCCCTAATGCTAATGGTAAATTACCCTTTTTCGCCTGTGGCTTATCTCAAGTTCTTCACCCTACTAACCCTATGGCCCCCACCGTCCATTTGAATTACCGTTATTTTGAAACGATGAATGAAGACGGTACACCTCAAGCTTGGTGGTTTGGTGGTGGTACTGATTTGACCCCTTCTTATTTATTCGAAGAAGATTGTGTTCATTTCCATCAAACGCTCAAGGATGCATGCGATAAGCATGATGCTGAATATTATCCCAAATTCAAGAAATGGTGTGATGAGTACTTTTACATCCCCCATCGTAACGAATGTCGTGGTGTTGGTGGCATTTTCTTTGATGATTTAGATAACAAGGGCCCAGAAGAATTATTTCAATTCGCTCAAAGCTGTCTTAACTCCTTCTTATCTTCATATGTTCCCATTATGGAAAAGCGAATGAATGAACCCTTCACCAAGGAACAAAAATGGTGGCAACAAATTAGAAGAGGTCGTTACGTTGAATTCAACTTGGTTCACGATAGAGGTACTCAATTCGGTCTTCAAACTCCCGGTAGTAGAATTGAAAGTATTCTAATGAGTTTACCCTTGACCGCTGGTTGGGTTTATCAGCATGCCCCTGAACCCAATAGTAAGGAACAGGAGGTATTAGATGTTCTCAAGACTCCCCGTGAATGGCTTAATTAGGTTGAGAAACAACGAGAAGGAGGGAAAGGATATATTAGAATTATGAATGTCTTGGAAATTCAATCCCTGCTTTCTATATAATGACCACTGCTGTAAATAAAATTAATAAATAAAGATAAAATTTAAAATAAAGTGTATATATATTTTATAAAACCATCACTTTTCTATTAGAAACACTCTTTAAGCATTAGAAGCTTCAGCTTCTAATTGAAGTCTACGGTTGGTAGCCTGTAAGAGAGCATAAATAACATTCAAAGTGGGCACCGGAGTATTTGATTTTCTAGCAGCTCTGATAACGTTACCACAAAGAGGTTCAAACTCAATTTCTTTACCCTTACGAACATCTTGCAATGTACTAGGAAGGAAACCAGAAGGCATTCTATTGGCAGTGAAATCCATAAGAGTATCAATTTGACTAGCGGGCCCCAAACGCTTAGCACCAACGGTAGCGACACCTACGGAATAAATTTCGTTAAGTACTTGTCTAATAAGAATCTCAGGGGTCATGAGGGGAGGATCACATTCTGGTGTGTTACCAGCACGATGTAAATCGTGGCAGGGCAAATCAGTGATAGCACATAAAGTATTATAGGTACCATTCCAAAGGATCTTATGCCATCTTTGAGCTTGGATATCATCAATGACGTCAATAGCTATGCCAGCGTCCTCAGCGTAGGCGCCGAAACGATCTAATTTAGCTCGGTATTTAGCATAGTCAGCGTCATCCTTGCCAGGGTAGAATAAACCACAGTCGACACTTAACGAGCGGTGACGGTGCGAAGTGTAATGAATAAGTAATTCAGCCGATTTTAATTCAGCTGAGACTCGAATCACAGCAGAGGCAATGGCATGTCGAGGATAAGCATCACGGTAAGGGTATTCAATATCTACACCATTTTGAGCTAGGAAGATAATTGATTCCGGTCCTAATACCTGCTCAAGGCCCTTAATTGGTGTAATACCACCCTTAGCGGCGACAACCACAATATCGAATTTCCGACCAGTGTATTCTCCAGCGTCAAGAGTAGCACTAGAAATGACAACATCGGGCTTGAATACATGATCAAAATTCTTACCGGAATCACTAATACGGTACGTGATACCCTTAGATTTGAGAATATCGTAGTTTGATCGCGCTACCATACCCACGGTCTTAATATTAGGGTAGCCAACTAAGAAATCAGCAAACACTGAGCCAACGGCACCAGCGCCGATAAATAAAACGGATTCAGGAGAAGCAAATTGAGTCATTATTTATAGGTCTCAGAATATGTACTTTAGGATTATATGTGGTAGTGGTTAAAGCGGCTGGCCGGCCTTTCTATAGCTCTCGCACGTTCACAGCGCGATTAGTGGGGTTGTAGTATTACTCAGCAGACGCACTCCGAGAAGCGATGACTTATATAATTCCGCGTTTCCACAGATAAGAAAGCACGGTGAGAGTTTAGTATCATTAGTGAATTTAGTATAATTAGTGGATTCAATTGATGTATTTATTCGTATAGCTTCTACACCCATATATATTCATTATCTTCATATGATTACTCTATTCCTTGGAAACATGTTCCAGCTTCCAACTCTTTTTTATCATGGGCCCTTTGACCGTGGTGTAGTCTCGCGTTAATCTATATTTCTTCACTGGTTTGCCTTTCCGACTGGAACCTGGTCCTGTTGTAGCATTATCCAATTTCACTGCAGGCTTTTGAATTGGGTGTACCAGTTTGGTCCTGATGTGGATAAACGGTTTACGGATCTTGGCTGCCTTCTTTGGAATTGTCATCAATGAGAGAAGATGTGACAACTGTTCAATATCAGTATCTGTAGCCAGTTCAAACCCCTTCATACTCTCCTTAGTTAAAGTACTGGACCGACTTATTTTGTTCATAACTATCTCCGACGTAGCTGCTTCCGCGACTCTGGACCGTTGAGTGGAAGAATCATCAGACTCTATACTATGCGACGAGGAATGGTTACCAAAGTTGTTGAGCATGTTCAGAATTCCCGTCACTGAATTATCTGAACTATCTGAGCCATTAGTGCTCATAAGGTCATAGTGAGGGTTTCGTTTTGTCTTAGTCCGGGGCAATTTAGTGCTCAATGCGGTCATACTTAACCGATTTTCAATTCTTTGCGATGATGCCTGTCCAATCATATTCACTTCCATTGCCGATTTGATTCTTCGGGGATCATTATCCAGGGCGGATTTCTTAGCCAAAAGGAATTCAGTATCAATTTGCCTCAATGAAGTAACCACAACATTTATATCACTATTATCCTCCTCTGAAGATAAGCTACCTACATCCATCCTTTGTAACTGACTGGGGAATACCTGTGGGTCAAATCCCAATTGTTGTTGAGAGTTCATAAATGCCGTCATTTCCGTATCAAATTTAAAGCCCACATTTTCATTACGACATTCTGAACCAAATAACCTCTCAATAGAAAATCCGTTAACCCATGCCTTAACTACCAGATAATCTTTACCACCAGGCGAATTGGGTAAAATGCAGGGATAAACGTCATTAGGACGAAATAAGCGGACTAACTCTCGCATTTCAAAGAACGAAGAGTGTCTTGAATAGGGAATATATATCATAGTAGGAAGAAAGTCAGCTTCGGATCTATCCGATTTTATATACACCCGATCAGCCACAACCACATAATGATCAGATCTGCTTTGAATATTTTCATGACATTGATCAAGAAAATCAGCATATATATCAGGCGTATAAACGATTTGATGAGGATCAAAATTATTCGCACTACGAGCCTTATTTTGCTGCCAAATTTCGGCGTCAGTCTTATTAACCACCGGCTGCACGAAGACAACTGGACGAGCATGATTTTTATCTCGCAACAGTTCGCAATTATCTCGATTGCAGGAATGAAATTTAGCGGACAACCCATTGGTGGTAAGACAGCCGTCATTAATCTTTTGCATACCACTTCTACCGGTGAAATAAGACGCCAATGGGAAACTACCCTTGCTATTAAACGATGAAAGATTTTCAAAGAGTAAATATTGATTTAAATCCACATGAACTTTACTATCAAAGGCTGATGTCAAATATAACCAAATATCTTCATACCCCGATATACAATCTGATTTGGCCTGTGCGGTAGAAGTATTGAGGTAAAATACCGTCTCTCTGGGGTACATTTGCATCAGTTGAATGGTATCGATAATACCCTGAATATTAGGCGGAATCTGAATATAGGGTTCAGATCGAATGGAAAATGTCGTATCCATGTATATTGTACTGATACGCTTATTAACAATATATGGTAGTAATATGGGATGCTTTGATAGACTTGCCAACAAGTGAGAGTCTACTCTTATGGCCCCCGTATATAAAATAGCTTTTTGTTCATCTTCAATCAGAAACATACAGGAACCGATACAATGATTAGCATCAATAAGAGTAACTTGAATACAGCAATCGGGGCTAATATCAATCCTGATCGGTGCATTCATAGGTAGTCCCTTTACTAAATCTTTGGCCGTATGCTTATTGCGCAAATGCGCGTACTTCTTACTGTTATCTAAACTCAACAGTAGATCTCTAGTCACCTGAGTACAATAAATCACTGGGCCATTATAAGACGCATTCTCCAGTCCCTGTAAACTGTCACTATGAATACGCGATAAAAACGTAGCCAGCGGCGGTGGATGATCGGCCACAAACCGAAAGTAGTCGAACGATAAACATGGAAATTCCGTAACTATACCATTGAATGTGCTCTATAAAGAACGGGAGCAAGAGATTAGAATTGACACATAATAGACAGTAAACTGAAATAGTTTACTTACCATCTGGAGAATTTATTCCCACGGGAATTCTCGCTGTTCATCCTAATTGAAGAGGAAGTAATTATCACTTCAGGCGATGAGTTTGTACATTTATTCCCAAAATAGATATTTAGTAATGACGTAATATGAATTAGTAATATATGACAAATAAATTTTTGAGGATATAACGATTCAGGGAATATTCTTTAAATAATTATGGAATCATTCTTGTCGGGATTTGAGTTTTCTAGTCGTTACGTCATAACGATGTAATTTCAAGGAGCTCACAACCCGTAGATGATAATCTATCACGTCTTTATCTTCATACCCGTCTTTTTTCTTCTCATGTTTTTCTTTTGTGTTCTTACATTTCACTTTATTTGTTACTTATCAACTACTAATTAGCTGGTACTTCACTTTCTCAATATATATTCATCACACTAATCTCGTTTTCTTAATTAGTTCTGCGAAAATTCACTTAAACAGATCTCATTCTCATTCAATCCTTATCTTGGATCTCATTTTCACTTACATTAATCTGAGACCACGTACCATATCTTCAAACTTTCAATGTAGTCGAATTCAAGAACTCTCTCAACTCTTCTCATTTCTTGGTGAATGAAATTAAAAACTTGATTTTAATTCACCGTTCGATCGATAAATAGCGTAATTGTATTCAGGTTGGAATGCCGAGTATAAATTGACAGGTGTAACGGTAGCATTTTTAGTGAAACTAGCCTCGTCATCACCAATAATTTGTTTGAGTTTGTTTTGATTAGCAGCCGCATCAGCTAAGAGTTGAGCTTGACATGTTTTCTCCAAAGCAATATACATAACCGCAGCTTCATCTACGGTAGAACCTGCAGTCAAAATACCATGGTTTTGAAGAATGATAGCTCGGTTCTTAGGTCCTAAAGCCTCCGCTATGTGTTTACCCTCACTTCCCTCTAAAGCAACACCGCCAAAACCCTCATAGACTGAAAGGTTATCAAAAAACAAACATGAATCTTGGTTAATCATCTCCAGGGGTTTACCGAAGGCACTATAGGCCTTACCGTAGATAGAATGTGTATGACACGCTGCATCGATATCGGGTCGAGCCTTGTGGAGCTCGGAATGAATTTGAAAGCCTGCTTTATTAATCGATTGAGAATTACCGTCTGGTAAGATAATACCGTGTTCATCGACATGTACCATATCCTCAGGCTTGATCATCGCGAAATGAAGTCCGAGAGGATTAATCCAGAAGGTTTCAGGGTCAACTGGGTCGCGAATAGAGATATGCCCCGCTTGACCATCAGCGTAATCCTTGTGGGCGAATACCCGGAATGCCCCCGCCATATGCTCCAGCATCCACTTACGCTTCAAGTGCATGTCAGTGAACGTTGGGATACTATGATTGGCCTTTCCGCCAAAGTTGATAGCAGACTCAGCGGGCGAGGAAGCGGTTTCGAGCAAAGTGGTAGAGGTAGACATAATAATTTCTTTTCGATGTAGTGTGGTGACGGCAAGATTGGGCCATCGGGCTTCATATATATACCTCCCCCCACGCCCGATAAGGTTTGACCCCTCGCGGGTTCAAAGCCTTCAGGTGGGGCTGATTAGCCGTGCTCCCGGTGGTCAGCGCTTTAACTGGCGCCAATTAATGGCTGTCGGATTCCGATTCAGTTGTATGATTAGATTAGAGTAAATTATAGATATACAGATATATAGAATGCATAATGATTAATTCTAGTTCTTCTTCATTCGTGCTTCGGCAGCCTTACGCATGACATCTCGTCGACTGTCTGAGTTGCTAGGCTCTGTGACAGTATACCCGCCTAGCTTGAACTCGCCACCTATTAGTCCACCTTCATCATAGAGAGCATCGTCATCATCATCATCTTTCGTATAAACAATGGTACCAGCTAATCCAAGGCTGTTGTCAGCAAGCGTACGGCCTGTAATCTCCGGATCGGCCTGGTCGCACTCGGTCTCTAACTGTTTACAGAGCGCCCAGAACTTACTGTTATGATCGCTGTGAACATTGTGCGTGAGCTCATGACAGAGAACGTTACGTATACTTCGATACTGTCTCCAGCCATCATTAGAATCAGTTCGAAGTCTCAGTGAAATCTCTTGGCCCATGTTAGTATTGTAACCGAGTCTTTTACCAGAATGCGATGTGTTGGTTACGGGATCCAGTTCAGTCAAAATTCCAATAGAGAATTTATGTTTCCGCATAACATGTATAATTCCTGGATCTCTAGCCAGTCGGTATAGTAAATCCAGTGCCTGTTGCGATCCTGATCGGTTCAATGTCCGAAATCCATGAAATGTATACTGTGAATCAGCAGCACTGGTGATATTGTGACCAGGGTACGGACGGAGGGCATTAGAATCAGCACTCCTTATAATAGAAGCATTTCTTTGACTCCTCGCTCGATGTCTTTGTACATCCTCGCGATATTTTTGCTCCTGCTGTGCCAACTGATCTATAGCACCTTGGACGGGCCCAATCAGCATCACTCTAGACCGGGAAGCTTCATCTGGGAAAACCTCTAAGAGTCTCAGGGTTTCCACGTCCGTTGAATACTTAAGAATGCCACGCTTGGGGATTATCAGTTTTTGTTTCTCAGCCGCGATTGTGGAAATTTCAGTCAGATCGTGCCGCATGGCAGCAAGCGTCGTCTCATCATCATAATGCAGTTGGTGTGATTTCCCCTGAAAGGATATTGTTATTAACATTGCTACTTTCCTATGAATAGTTCTTTTGGGTGGCGAAGGAAGGAGAAGAAATATATAATTTATAATTACAAATGTGCATATGGCTGTAATTTCTGATCATCAGGTTAGGGTTCGATCGACACTTAGTAAAGCTTATATTCTATACAAATACACCGAAACAAAAAAAAAAGAGAAAAAGAAAGAAAAAAATACAGATGAAGAGGACTCTAATATGACTTGATAATTTCTGGTTATCAAATTACCGCTGATAGGTTAGTAAGGCTGGAACCGTTCGTCCTTGACTGGTACTTTCTTCGCATTAGGCCGTTTCTTTGTATTTGAGCCAACCTTTTTCTTATTTGTGGAACTCAATTTCGTAGATTTCTCCTTCGCTATTAGCAGTTCGCTGTCAGACTCCTGATTTCGAATATCATTAATATCAGTCTCCATGCCATCATTATAGCGGTTCATGCCATTATTTTCATTCTCATAAGGACTGATAGAATTATTATCAGCCTTCCATAGTTTAAGCTTGCCATCTTCACCACCCGTGTAAACCACACCATGTTCGCTGCTAGCCCATAGCGTCCTCACTACCTCTTCACCGTGTGCACCGATGAATTCCAAGCCATCACCAATAGCCACTTGTTCGTTGTTAAATGGCAAGAGTTTTAATTGTGACTTGCTTGAGTTAGTACCCACAGCAATAGAGTGATCATATACGTCCACGACATATTCACAGTCCCACTTTTCCCTCACGTCACCAAACTCCAACGGTTCGGGCTCAACTAATTCGTCAGTGGAGGTATCGGATACCTGATAGATAGAAAAGGTTTCCATGTGAGATAGAGCGTAAACACGCTCCATGCCAATGAACCCCGCTTGATGGATAGATGCACCATGATTGATAGTTTGATGGATTGCGTCATCTTCATTCGCAATAGTTGTATTATACAGGTTTACTAGTCCATCCACGGACCCAGACAATGCTGCTGAGGGGTCACGATCGTGAAATTTGACACAGGTAACATCGTCATTATGTGAATCAATATATGAAAGCGCTTGTTTATTTGGCGACCGCCAATCCCAGAAGATAACTCCAGCATCTGAACCGGCGAGTTCGGTCCCACTTACTACACGGTAGTCCTTGACATCCAATGACAGTATCGCCGCATTTAACTCAGGCCGCAGCCAACATTGTGGCCTTGAGAAGCTGTCGCTCATCATCACTGGTTTTACACGCACATCCCACAGCTTTATACCATCAGATCCTGATGTCGCCAAGGTATAAGCTGATACTGGTAAAACGCCCGTCAGTAATCGTGGATGTACACCAGGGATCTCAAGCAATGACACTTTTCGTTGACAGCTTTGTTGAAACTGAGCTCCATCGATAGGGAGCACACTGAGTGATAAAGATGAAATACCAGCCACGATTGCCGGCGTGGGTAGAGCAACCAACGGTGCCAAATGGAGTACATAGTCATTACCGAAACCATATTCGGCAGTCTGTTGACACTGAATCATCATGAAAAAATAGATGAATATGAACTACTTTCTGAAAAAGATGATGAAACGTTTTCTAAAGAAGATGGTTAACTATATTCTGAAGACCAGAACGAGGCGATTGAGAGTATAGTATATGTAAAGATATATATCTCCACATTTAATAATGTACTTCACTCCCCCCACGATCATTACGCCGTTGTGCTGAGTCAGCCATCCATCTTGGGAGTTTTATTTTTTTCACATTCATGTAGTAACCATCCATTTTTATCTCATGCAAGCTAATCGCAGTGAATAGTTTTCTTCAACACTTTACCGTTCCTCTACCGTAGTATTCATTAATTTGACCGCACATCGCCGCTAGAGTTCGATGTCATTTGTCAGTAAGTGTTGGCTTCCCTCGGCCTACCGAGTAGGCATGACGGTTTCTTCCGCATTGCTTGTCCCTTGTGTTCGTTTTTGTAACCCTTGTTGGTTAAACACTTGCTAATGTGTAATTTTCTTTCTTGTTCTTCTTTTTTTTTCGGTTTTTTATAGATAAATCATCGACGCGTTTCGCGCCCAAGGCTAAACCGCGTGGCGCATTGCGTCGTCGCTCATCAGTAGCCTCTAATCAACAAAAGCAAGCCATTACTTCGACGCTTAGGGAAGTAGCCAAGAATCTTCCAACTTATAGTGCTAATGGTACTGCTATCAGTGAGACGCCAACGATACGTGAAGGTGCGGCTAGTTCGCAAGAGTCTGTTCC
The DNA here is from genome assembly GCA_030563525.1 of Nadsonia commutata. Lineage (NCBI taxonomy): Eukaryota > Fungi > Ascomycota > Dipodascomycetes > Dipodascales > Nadsonia > Nadsonia commutata. The sequence goes on from JAKUCD010000061.1 coordinate 58,989, forward strand.
ATTCTTAAGTACACCTGCTAGTTCACAGTCGGCACCGGTGCAGAAGGATTCTGTTCCCGTTGTTAGCGTGGGGAAAAAGGCTCTGAACGACAACACCATGGGATTTGATGGTCACAGCGAGAATACTCCTTTCTTACTAACGCCACAGACCACGCAAGAACCATTGAGTCAGGAATTGTCACAATTGTCATCTCAGCCCATTGCACTTGTCGTACTTCCTGTTGAAAACGAACCTGTCCGTGGTAACCGCTTTGAGAGTCTACCTAACCGTAAGACTATCGCTATATCTACTCAACCGCGTCTCGCTAGTATAGCGAGCACACCATCACCTACCCGTGCTCCCGTGACGCCGATAATACCTACCAGCAATGGTGATTATAAACAATCATCTGTGAGTACGACGCCAGGCTCAGGTATCAACGGATCACATGTTACTTCTTCACCTTCGGCGTCATTGCCTATTACTCGTCTTTCCTCTATTAATGTATCTAGTCCCATGCGATCACCATCATCAATTGCTAAGGCTTCTTCGTTGCTGCCACTTCTGCGATCACCGCCTAGAATGACGTTGGATATGGCTAGACCCGACAACAAGCAATCGATATCCTTCTCTTCCATTAGCGTCCCTGCCAGACCCGCCAGTGCTCCGTCTACGATATCTTCAAAGGACAAAGATGTTCTTGCACCGTTCTCTATACCGACATCTGTCAGCATAGGTCAACCAGTTTCATCGCTTCGTTCGTCAATTAAGTTACCCCAACCTTCTTCTCTTGTTTCCACTAGTTTGCCGGCTGCTCCCTCTTCTTCTCCTTCTTCTTCTTCGCGAAGTCTGGGGTCTAGAGGTGGTGATGAAGACGATAAGCGCTCGTCGGTAGTCATTAACACGTCTATCATAACGGATCAATTAGGTTATGTACCTACTGTCGAATTAACTTCTCCCACTGTTAAGAGAAAGGCTTCAGCAACAGCCTTAGCTACAGTCTCGGCCCGTAAAAAGGTCGCTATCAAGAACGAAGACGCTAAAACAGTGGAGCCTAAAAGTAAACGGAAACCATCCGTTTCCTGCTTCACGGCTACCAATTCCTCTTCAGTTACAACTGAAAAGGAACCTACACCAGAGAATGAGAAGGTACCTAAATTTGATCTGGCCACCTTTGAGGTCGGTACCCACAAGGATGAACATACATTTGTGGTAACCGGGGATGATTTGAAAGATCTCATGCGCGATCGTCAACGCCGATCAAAATCGCCGATTAATCATGATAAGGTAGTTATTGATGTAGAATCAGTTACTATGGCCCAATTGTGTGGTGATTTACATATTGGTAAGCTTAGTGATAACCATTCCTTAGTCATGACGGCGAGAGACAAGAGAATGAAGAGAAAGCAAATTGATAAATTACAACGTGGTAATAGTCGAAATAATAGTCGTGAGTCCTCGCCTGCTATTGTGCAAGAAAATAATGCCGATAACTCTTCACAGACGGGGACAGTCGCCGAAGATGAAACGAAAGATAAAGTTGAATTAATGAAAGACACTTTCAGTTCTCAGACCCCAATTAACGTACCTAATCGTCAGAGTAGTAGTACTTTCCAACTACGAATGATTGATGGTAAAATTGAGCTTAACGCTGATTCCGTACAGGTAAATCGTTCTGAGAGTGCATTAGAGATTGCTTTGTCTACAAACAAAAATGTTGAGGAAGTTATGCGATTTGATAAATACGTTAATTCAGCTTCTTACTCTAAACGTGAACGTCCTGAAAGATGGGACCTTGAGGCTACCACTAATTTCTACAAAGCACTATCTCAATGGGGTACTGATTTCAATTTAATCGCTCAATTATTCCCCGGTAGAAATCGTCGTCAAATCAAGAGTAAATTTAAATTAGAGGAAAAGAAAAACCCCTTGAAGATTCATCTAGCTTTAATTCGTAAATTACCTGTTGATATTGAGAATTACGAAGCTGTGGGTGGTGGTAAAATTATGGAAAATCCTAATGATATCGAAGCTGAAATGGAACAAATTCGTAGCGAACACCAAGAATGGCTCGTCAAGGAGCAAAAGAGTATTGACGAAGCTAGAAAGGCGGATATGGAAGTATCACTCAAAAATGAACAAGCTATGATGTTCGGTATAGCTCCCCCCAAGCGGGTGTCAAGATCACAAAGAATGCAAATGCTTCGAGCTAACGAAACTGTTATCGGTACTATCGGTGACGTTAAGAGAGAACTCCATGAAGTAGCCTTTTAGAGTTATTTTTTCTGAGAATTGATAAAAGCGAAAGAAAAAAAGGAGAATTTACCAATCACTGATTGCTGTATATTATTCTTCTTTTATTTCTTTCGGTCTTTTCTTGTATTTACTTTTCTTTTCCTTTTTCCAGTATGCCCCTCTTCTTGTCCAATACTCTACCTTCAGAGTTCTTCATTTAAATCTGTTATCCTTCTACCACTTCGTAATTTCTTCTTTTTATACTCGCAAGCTTTTGTGATTGCGTAATGTTCATTAGTTTTTCTTTTTCCTTTTAACAATCTTTTTTCGTGTTTTTTAGGGTTTAGTTCATTTTGTATTATTAATTTTACGGGTACGTTTTTATTTTTTTGTTTCTATCACTATTTGTAAATATTTTTTTTGTTTCGATCTAATACATTTGGATTCAAGAGAAACTTCCCGCATTTTTGAGAAACTTGGAAGAGAGTGCTATTTAATAAGCCTAAATTACGCCGCTAGAGTGTATTTGAGCAAGTATGTGCTACTTAGGGTCGCACAAAAGATCTCAAGCGTGGATAAACTATATAGGTAAAATCCTAGTGGGTTCATTTACTGTTGGTAGATTTGTGCATGTTATGTTATTTTCAATATTGGTACCATTATTAGTAATAGTATTAATGATTATAAAGGATTATGGACCATAAGTAATTTTTTCTACTCAGAATATTAACGGGCTCCTATTTGTTCCTTGATTCATTAAACCGTTGAGTGCAAATCTGAAGTCTGATGAGTGTTTAGTCGGGTTTTACGTTGGTGGGAACGGCGGTGTGATTCTACCGCATAAGCCGCATCAATTAATCAAAACACTGACGTTTGTTTTTCTAAAGCGAATCGATAAAGCGAAATTAAACGTTATTTCTTGGAATATATTGGCATACATGGGCAGAGGCGCTTTTCGCACAAGGCCGAGATCTGCTCAATTGGGCTTGTGCTCTATCAGCGTTATCTCAGCCGCGCACGGTAGGGCTTGGGTTTATCATCGATAAAGCATATCATATTTATGGCAGCCCGCCCGTTGTCTTCTTCATCAAAAGAATAATCCGTACTCATAAACACAAGATGATAGAAGCTATTAATCCTAAGCCTCAGATGCCCTCTGTTTTAATTATCAATCCTAATTCATCGCAATCTATTACTAACAGCCTCGAGAAGCTGCTCAAAGGGAACTCAGAGTTTACTTTTAAATATTTTACCTGTCCAGAGAGTGGCCCTGCGCAAATCGATTCAATCACAACTCAAATTTTATCAACATCAGAATGTTTACTTACTCTTTTACCTTTTTTGCCAGCTCATGATGCCTTTCTCGTTGCCTGTTACTCTGATCATCCTCTCGTGTACCTTCTCCGTGAGTACACCACTAAACCCGTTCTTGGTATCCTTACCAGGTAGTAATCACTGGCAATAACCCCAGCGATGGCCGATAAAAAGACCGAATAAGAGCTAAGATATGCAGTGAATTGTTTGATGATGATAAAAGATTCCAGGGAAACATAGCAATGCCAACTATACAACAGATATAACTACCTCTTCTAATATTGATGAATCGAGGAAATAAGGCGGCAAGGTCAGTTCCCGCTGAAGCTGAGTTAGCAGCGATGTTAGTACCAAGTTGAGCCAGAGTGAAGATGGCAGCAATAAAGAAAACACCTGCTCTATCACCATGACTGTTGCCATCCAAGAAGTTTTGACGTACTTCAAGCGGATTCCACACTGGTGTACCATAAAGCGTACCGGAAGCTGATGAGACCAAAACACCAATCAAAGAAGTAATAGCGAATCCGAGAGGGATGGTCAGTAATTGAGACCAGATAGCATCTTTGGGTTTAGTCGCAAATCGAGTGAAATCAGGATTGTTAACAATGAGGGCAGCAAAATTACTAATACAACTCATCATAGATGCGATCCAAGTCCATGAAAATTCTGAGCCCGTTAAGCTTGATGTGGTATGAACAGTATCACCAATACCATGAGCCTTAATTAAAGTCCAAATTAAAAATCCGAACCCTGCAAATGGAACACAGATTGATTTAACAGTAAATAAATATCTTAATTGATGAACGGGAAACCACATAAATGGAAGGGACTCCAACCAGAATAGGAAAAAGCACATATAATCAAAAGTATTGGTTCCAGAAGACTCCAACATACCATTGGGTATGTTTTTAGCTTGAGGCCAGATAGCTAAAATCATGAGTTTGACACATTCACCACCAATCCATGATTGAACACCATACCAGATGCAAGCCATTACAACACGATTTAGAACAGGCCAGAATGAACCCCACACCCCAAATGAAGCACGAGAAACTACGGGGAAAGATATATGATAAACGGCTCCCGGACGCCCCATGATAACAAGAAGCCCAGCAGATATTAAGTATCCCACCCATACTGAAACCCATACATGATACCATGCGAGCCCCATTGTAACGTAAGTTGAGGCAATCATCCAGGTGTTGATATTGAATGAGAAGGCTATCCAAAAAGCTATGAAGTTTTTCCAATCCCATACCCGTCGTGTAGGGTCCACGGGTTTTAGATCTTCATTTTGTAAAAACATTTCGGAGAATGTGAGATTATCTGCTTGATCTACTTCCAGGGCACGGACTACTTCAACTAGGGTTCGAGCGCGGTTTGCCCAAATTTCTTTGAACCTAACAGACACCATTTCTTTATTTATTGGTAAAGTAGCAGTCGGAGTTTTTACGATTAAGAATCACTCCATATTTTCAGCGCTATCTCAAACTATATATAAAAACTTTCATATCGCAGTTCCTCTAATATTACTGGTCAGTTTGCGAAATAAGCAAATATTATGCATCGAATCTCTGCGTAACCCATCAAATGAAAGACTGAGTGGCTGTGAGCCGCTTAGCTGCGTCCAATAATATCGCTCTTTGTTGATCGCGCGGTCCTCATCGATTAATTCCGATTTGATAGACATTTACTTCGGGTTCATGTTCAACTAACGAAAACATTTTTTTCAAAGTATTGAGATGATATGCTTTAGCTTTAGCTGCAGCGTAACTAATTTCCATTATTTTTTATTATATTTTTATTGGTTTTAATGTAACATTTGGAAATTCAGCTGTAATGAATTGCTAATCTACAATAAATTTATTTAAAAGTTTTAAAATATAAAAACTAGAACAACTGACGTTAATTATTTATGATCTACTTGAAATAGAAAATTATGATACTTGGAAAAGAATAACTATATTTAGTGGAATGACCATATCTGGGTTTCAGATATCACGCAAATATTGAACTATATTATATGGCCAGTGATGAAAATCAAGGCAATTATTTGAGTGGCATTATATCAATTTATATCTTGATTATCTCGCACTGTGGGGGGCGAAGAACCAGTCAAGACTTTTCTTCTCCACGATCTAACATAATTAATGCATTTTTTACGAAAATAATATGCACGTTAATGCATATGCCCTCACCCATTTCTCGCATTCGTGATAGTTTTTTTTCTCTGACTCAACGTGGAAAGTGACTATCACCAAAACTAATCGACCAGACTTAGTAGGTGTTAAAAGCGAAGATGAACGAGAGGGATACCGCACATTAAATGCCTGCATTCGATTTTTCTTTGTAAATGCTTTGTCGCGTCTTTACAGCAGAAATCTCCCCAAGTTTTGTTTGACAAGTTTGCGACTGAAGTATGAACTCCGCTAATAAGTTTTGCTAGTCAATATTACTTATTAAAATGCCGTTATATCGATTATATATCTTTAAGATTAACAAATGGTAAAGTCCCAGGCTACATATCGTACAGCAAAAAACGGTACTCTTTTGTCCCTTCAATTAACTTTCAAGGCCACAACGATCGAGGCTATAAATAGCTTTAAACTAAAAATCTAAAAACAGGAATATACATAACTCACGAATCGATAAATCTTTTCATTCACAAATCTAATTTAGAGTTTGTTTGATTTACTCTTAGGTGAATTACCCTACTCGTCCACCATTATAGCTCTTATGTTACAGTGATATATCTATTCCAACTATCCCATTGGAATTTACTGATTTAGGTCAACTACCAACAAGAAGATTGTAACCAGACTCTCCGCCTCGTTAAGGTTCTCTAATTTAGTTAATATGAATCGGTGAAGATCGATAGAGGTTTTTTTTTTGAGGAATAGAGTTAAGAGATGTAATAATATATTACCTTAGCATAAGAGCTAGACGTGTAGGGAGATATATATATATATATATATATATATATAGGTATAATAAACAAGGATAATTCACTAGGGAGTGAATTAGGATAGGATCTAACTAACGAGATTTGTATATAAATCTTTTCCAAT